>PVJC01006850.1:0-53520 GCA_004026665.1 Murina feae | reverse complement strand
GGTGGCTGGAGGAAGATGGGCAGTAGGCAAGCTTGGGAGGCAGGCCGCACCCAGCCCTGGCCACGCTCAAAAAAGAGAACAACATGCAGGGGAGAGCAAGAGTCTGAGAGATCAACATAGAGGGGGTGCCTGCTCCAAGCCTCCACGGTGTGCCTGGGGGCAGGCCCCCGGCAGGTAGACACACACAGGAGGACTGCTCGGAGCCTCAGATGCGGCTGGGGGCAGGTCCCCAGTGGTGACACACACACACACAGACACACACACACAAAAGGCGCCTGGCAGACTGGGGCCATCATAGGACATCCACTGAGGGGTCCCAGACTGTCAGAGGGCACAGGCCGGGCTGAGGGACTCCCTCCACCCCGAGTGCACAAATTTTTGTGCACCGGGCCCCTAGTTCTATATAATAAAGAGGTAATATGCAAATTGACCATTATGCCTTCACACAAGATGGTCACCCCCATGTGGTCGAAGATGGCTGCTCTCATGTGGTCTCATGATTGCCACCACAAGATGGCCTGCGGGGGGTGGAGGGGGGCGGGAGTTAGGGGTGACCAGGCCAGCAAGGGAGGTCAGTTGGGGGCAATTGGGCCAGCAGGAGAGAAGTTAGGCATTGAGCAGGCTGGCAGAAGAGTGGTTAGGGGCAATGAGGCAGGCAGGCAAGTGAGTGGTTGGGATCCAACAGTCCCGGATTGTGAGAGGGATGTCCAACTGCCAGTTTAGGCCTGATTCCATGGCAGTCAGACATCCCCCAAGGGGTTTCCAGATTGAAGAGGGTGCAGGCTGAGCTGAAGGACAGCCCTCCAGTGCACAAATTTTATGCACTGGGCCTCTAGTATAATTATATTTCTTAAAAAAAATAAATCTGGCCCTAGCAGTATAGTTCAGTAGGTTGAATATCATCCCATGCACCCGGCAATCACAGGTTTGACTCCTGGTCAGGGCACATGATCAGGTTTTGGGCTCAGTCCCCAGTAGAGGATGTATAAGAGACAACCAATTGATGTTTCTGTCTCATTCATATTTTTCTCTTTCCTTTTCTCTTTCTTTCTCTCTCTAAAATTAATAAAAGCGTATTTTTAAAAATCTGGAAACATTTTCAGAAGTGGTGGGAGGAATGTTGGTCAAACTCTAGATGTCCACTATATTTTAGTTCTCATTTATTTTCTTTCTACAGGCTGTATGGCTTCTTAAATACGGCATAGGCAGGGAATGGATGTCTTTTCCTTTTCTGGCTTTAAGCTATTACAGATTCTCACTGATACAGTCATACTTTTTATTCAACATTTAAAAAAATTATACTAAGTATTATACTGGATATTGAAATAAAGACCGACTTTTTGAAAAGATGTTAAAATGATCAGTAATCTCTTGAGACAACAAAAGTTGAGACACCCAGTCAACAATTTCTAAAGAATAATAGATAATCTTTCTTTGTGCAAAGATATGAAGCCAGGTAAATATAAGAAAAGATACAGCCCTCCGATTATTTTTTTTAATTTATTGCTGTATGCTGAGAGAGAGAAAACAAACAGGACTTTATTTTATCACAAAAACAAACAAACAAAGGGAGTTATAAAGGAGTGATACTTCTGGGCCATAGGTGGATAATAAGTTTTGTGTTTACAATTTGATAAAGGAATTGGTGCTCCTCATTTTAAGCAAGCATGACATAAAATTAAATATTAACGAATGAAAGAGATATACTTTAAAAAATTATGTGATAAAGAATTAAAATAAGATTTTGTCTAAAAAGCCTTTTTTAAAGTATAGAGCATTATTTAAATAATTTTTCTCATTTATAATCTGTCCAGCTCCATTGACACATACATGTTTTATGTTCTCACTTTTAATTGAAGAGACAAAATTAAAATCTAGGGAACATCAGATCTATGTGGAGGGTTCAAACTGCTAGAGCTCACTCTATGAGGATACTGGGATTAGGAGAGACAGAGAGGACATCAAATGACCACACATGATGGATCTAGCCATCGTGAAGACATCGATGTGGAATGAGCATGGCAGTTGTTCAAAGTCTATTAAAATACAACTTGATTTATAGAAATTTGACACACATTGTGCTAAATATATTGATTTTGTCTAGTGTATCTTTAAATACAATGAAAGAATTTAAAATGTGTTCAATGAGCAACTGGTTCTCTCCCATGTTATTTACTCCATGCCTTAGTGTGAGAGGGGGCAGAGAAGGTAACATTCCTTTAGAAAAGAATATCTTTTAGACCCTTTCAAGGAGATAACTGTTGGCTTGTAGTTCCAAACTCATAATAGATCCTGTCCTACATAGCATATTATCAGCCATGGATAAACTTTTCTCACCTTATGAGTTTCCCTGGTTTGTTCAGGAGAAAGGGATGTTCAGGAGAAAGAGATGTTCAACTTCTAAGAATAGGGCTCCAAAATGTTTTCATTTTACTTTCTTTTTAGAGCTTAGCACAGTGCCTATTTCATGGTAATTTAACAAACCAAGTTTATTAAATTTATTAATTGAGTGATTAATGCATGAAGCTGAAACAGAAATGGTTTTTCAAGTCTCCTATTACAAAATATATTTCTTGACATCTATTGTGCACCAATTCAAAAGGATTTCATTAATGGACATTACCACATAGTAAAGCATTTTGTAATGTGATAAGGGGACTTTTGCCTCTAAGACACCTGCTTGGATCCATCCCAAGTAGATAGAGGCTGGACATTACTGCTGCCAATATGAGGGAGCTTATAATGGATTAGAGTTTAGATCCCAAGGAACAGGTGTCCTTGCCATAAAACAGCGGTAGCTATGAACCAGAGCGGTTAGAAGCTGAAAAGGCATCTAAACAAAACTTGGGTGTAATCTAGGCAAGTCTTATGGACAAAGTTTATGGTTCCAACATAGTGGCTAAAAATGGTGCATGGAAGATGCTTAGAGAACTGAGTTATTAGACCCAAATTCTATCCCCAATTTTGGCATGATATGGATTCTTTGTAATGACAGAATGTTCCAGACTTATCTTCTACATTTCCTGCCCCAGACCTGAATTACCCTTTCCTCCAAAAGCACTTACTTTTTCCGGTGGGAAATGATATTTCAGTATCACCATCTGGGTACTAGAAATTTTCAATGCTACTTCACTGGGCTTTGTTTTTAGTCCTCTTCAATAGAAAGAACTGTGAAATACACATATACTTACAGTAATTACCTCATTAGATCATACTGACCCTTGTAATTCAAACTCAGGATTACAGAGATTTTATTTGTCCTTTTCTGTATTATGTTTGTACTACCTTTTTTTCAACAGGAGAATCCTGGTTCTCAATGACATAAGAGCTGATAGACATAGAATATACTTCAATTATTCATCTCCTTTTCCCTCATCTATAATACTAAAAGCATAATATGCAAATCGACTCAATGACCGAACAGCAGAATGACCGTCCAGATGACCATGCTATGACATGCACTGGCGCCAGGCCAGCCAAGGCGGGTGAGATGCAATTGGTTGGGGGCCTGCCATGACCCCACGATTGTCTCGCAGAGGGAGAACCAGGTCACCCTCTGTGGGGCAATCATAAGAGGGCTCCGCAAAACCAGGGAACCAGGGGTGTGTGATGGCAGACATGGACAGAGCCAGGCCAAGGTGGGTGCAGAAAGGGGGCAGGGCTGTGAGGCAGCCAGAACTGTAAGAGTCCTGTCATCTGGGGTTGCAAAGGCCTACCCTTGCACGATTTTGTGTGTCAGGCTTCTAGTATATACACATAATAGTCTCAGAATAAGAATATTAACGCTGCTACCACAAATATAATTACTGAGGGCAGGTAAACATGTTTTGCCGACATGCTTCTCATTCTTTTGCTATTTTTTTTGTGGTTGTGCCATATCTACTCTGTCTGAACATATGACCATTATCTACTATATTCTCTTCCTTTTAATTTTCATTTAGTCTTAGCTATCCTAGTAACTACTTATTTAATAGTCAACCCCGGACCTATGACGATGTCTTTTTAATCATTTTGACTTTCTGAAGCTTATTCTCCAGCAATTCTTCAAAATGGGTTCATGGAAAAAAAAAATTCCAAGTTTTTAAATATGGACAACTTTGTGTTTGCTTTTTCTACATAAAAATCAGTTATGCTAAATATAATATCCTCAGCTTATATTTTCTTTGGTATCATAAATAAGCTACCCCATTTTTAGAAATATGACTTTATTGATTTTAGAGAGGAAGGGAGAGGGAGAGGGGTAGAAACATCAATGATAAGAATCATTGATTGGCTACTTCTTGCATGGCCCCTACTGGGGACTGAGCCCACAACCCAGGCATGTGCCCTTGACTGCAGTCAAACCCAGGACCCTTCACTCCAAAGGCCAATGAACTCTCCCCTGAGCAAAACTGGCTAGGGCAAGCTATCCCCTTTAAAAAAAAAAAAAAAAGCATTGTTATCAAATTGTTTGATGTTGGTCAGATTTTATATTGTTTTCTTATAGTGTCCAAAAATATTATTGACTTGTTTTCTGAAACTTCCTGGTTCAGATTCCCTCCCCACGTTTATCTGCCTCTTCTCATTGCTTTGTCTCTACTGTCCCTATCTTGCTTATTTTTTATTGTCATTGCTTTTCTGTGTAAGACTATCCTGGAAAGGAATACTGACTGGTTCAGAAATTCAGAGGGATGGGACCTCTCCAGCCCCTTATGACCTTACTTACCACAGTTACCCTGCATTCACCTCAACTAGGTGATACTGAACTAACAAAACCAGTTTTAGTGCTATTCTCAAATTGGCCTGCTGTAATTTAGAGTGAATACCCATGGTCTATTTTGGAATTTTATTTTACTTCTTACATCTGTCCCTCTGCTATATTTTGGCATTTGTAGAATTTCTCTGTCACCTGAATTAATTGTTTATCTTGTTCATATATTTTTATACTTTTGTTTTAACTCTTCTGCATTTGCTCTCTAGTTGTTCTGTTTTTATATGGAGGAGTAACAAAAGTGAAAAATTATGCTGCCATCATTATCTTCCCACCAAAGCATTCATTTTAAGGGATTTACAGAATTCTGAAGAAATATTCCTTTCCCTTCTCTCAAATTATATTGTGGTAGGCAACTATCTGTCCTGGGTTAAAACTAGGATGGAACTTGAAAATGTCTGGGCCCTGGATCACAAAACCAAGTTGGAGGTACTGAATTAATTTTGTACCTTAGCCGTTGGGTATCATATCACTAATGCCATCACAGGCAACAAGGCAGATAGAGGGAAACATTAAGTGATACTATGTGGAACCAGATAATCAAGTCCAGAATGAGGGACATTCTGAAAGAAAACTGACCTGTATTTATTTCAAACAAATGGTATAAAAACAGAAGATGGAAAGGAAGGACAGCACTAGATTGGAGGAAATATAAGAGACATAGAAATAAAAGCATTGGCACACTATTATAAAGTAGCTTTTACCCCAGAGTACAAAGATATATTTTGGTGAGCTGTTATTCTATTGTGTATGAGAGATGCCAAAGAGAAGGAAGAGGAAAAGGGCCCAGGCTGAGCTTATTATTTTGAAGAAAGACACTTTGATACTATAACAGCCACTGATGGAAGGTTACAAGTAGGGTACTGCTAAGAGCCCAGATATGGTATCCACCCCAGGTATCTTTTGAAAAATCTTTTCCTGTTGTTCAAAGAAACAATAACTAATCTTTAAAAATTCTTTTAGTTATTTCTTTCCCTTTTTGTTATGTTTTGAAAATAAGTTTTATCTTAAAGAAAAGTTGCAAGAGTGTGCAAATGTTTCCCTGAAACATTAGAAGGAATATTGCTCACATGAGGCCGTACTGCCTCTGAATACTTTGGCATGTAACTCTGACAAAGACATTCTTGCATAACCATAATACAGTCATTAAAATTGAGAAATCAACATTGATTCATTATGACCATCTAATGCTGAGGCCCCATTTACCTTTCACCCAATTGCTCCAACAAATTCTTTTATTGCCAGAAATCCAATTGAGAATTGCATGGTGCCTTTAGTCATCATTTTTCTTTAGTTTATTTCCATCTTGAACAGTTCCTCAGTCTTTCTTTGACTTGGCTACATTTGACATTTTTCAAAAAAAGCACAATTTTCACTTATGTCTTTTTGATTTGCCATTACATAGTTGTGTGTCTTGGAAGGGTAAATTGTTCATCTAGAATGTCAATTGTAAAGGGATGGAACACTGGGACATCCAAAACCTTTCTAGCCTTAAAATTTCTAGGATTTGTCATTTGCTTACTCTGTTCCACTATGCCTAAATTTAGTCATTTGTCTTATAAGCTAAGAGCTTGTAGATGGTTAAATATGCATCTATTACGCTGCCAGAAGATACCCTCAGTGGCAGATCAGCAGCTTCCCATGTAAAGGATGATTTTATATATATATGTCAATCAAAAGAAGACAATGTCATAGGCAAAAAGAGACAGAATTCAGTTTCATAACAAGACTGAGTCAATGAAGTTAAATCTGAGACTAAAGGCGCTGCTGAGAATTTAGAACCTATTGACTGCAGCTAGATTCCAGGTGAATCTTTTTATGTGGCCACTATACTCTTTCCACTAGAGTTGCTTCTAACAGGAAACATTCATATCCTGGGGCAAATATGAAATCTAAGAGAAGTCAACTCCTCCCTCTCCTTACCATTGATTATTTCAAGGACTCTTCAGATTACATTCAACCTAGATGCCAGAAAGGAAGTTGCCTCTTCAAGTAGAATACCTCTGTGACCCTTCACCTTGTTTAGGCACCAGTTTTATATCAAACAGTGGTAGAAAGCAAACAAAATGATTTCTCAGAACTGCTGGCTTCACTTTAACAAAGTGAACCTGAAGCACGCTATCCTGTTACAGCTCTTACCAAAAAAAAAAAAAGACTAAGTAAATCAATCTCAACCCACACAAACTCCGGAAAACCATAACAGTGAGTTAACACAATCCCAAGGTGGTTGAGTGGTTTAACCACAAATATCCCAGTGGCCTGTGATCTGACTCCTAGTTTACACAGCTGAAATGAGAAGCAAAAATCTGTAATGATTGGGTGCTCACTGTGGTCAAAAGTAGTCAAATATACCTTTAGGCAGACCCAGGGTGGGGTCGGGAGAGCCTGTGCCTGAGAGAAGACTAGCCAAAGAAAACAAGAGGCAAAAGTTTTCATTCAGCAGATACCTAGTACACACCGGAAATTTCTGTGTTGGGTGGGGATTGAACAAGGAAAAGAAATACAAAGATGAATAAGACATGACTATCATCCTCTAGGCTAGGCATGACACAAAGTAGAATTTACTAAATGCAGTAAGAAATAGAAAAAAACCAACTTATTAATAAAGCATAATACCTGGTGCTAGTGCACTATGAGTAAATGTAAGAAAGAAGGAAGGAAGGAACAAAAAGAAAACAAATAAATGTGCTTAGTTCTGGCTTTGGAAGGAAAAATATCAGGGAATTAATAAGAAACGAGTGGTCTGATGCACAAAAATTCATGCACTGGGGGGGGGAGGGTGGGTCTCTCAGCCAGGCCTGCCCCCTCTTATAGTATGGGAGCCCCCATGGGATGTCCTACTGACAGCTTAGGCCCAATCCCCACAGAACCGCAGTCTGGTCTCCCTCTGCTGGAGGAACCTGGCCAATCAGGTATATAGATACTTTCCAAAGGCAGCATGGACTTCTTTCTTATTTCTTTCCTCTGTGATTGGAGAATAGAGGACTAAAAAGTGGAGACAGAACTGTGGCCAGGCCTGGGACTTTTGTAGGCAGTGGAAAAAGAGAGGGCTGAGGAAAGTCTAAACATAGTTTCCTTCAATTGTCCTCCCTTCCTCTGGGCCCCTCCTCCATTTTTTCCTTGATGTGGTGGATGTTTGGGCCTCGGACAGACAGGAGCCCAGCGATGGTGGGGTTCAGCCCCCTCACTTCTCAGCTGAACGTACAGTCATCTCACATTTTAGGTGTGGCTGTTTTCAAGTGGCTAAAGCACTGGGAATTCACGTCTCCCAGCCTTTTCCCTCTTGGTTTCCTCCTTGGGTCTGTTGCAAATTTCACCGAGACACTGAAGCAACCCTGCCCTGGTAGTTCTGCACCGGCCCCCACCTGGGCCCCGCTGGGCACTCTCTTCCTCAAGGCCTCCAGGTCCACAGGCTGCACTCTGGGAGGACACCCAGAGCCCATTCTCCTGGGCAGGTGGGGCAGGGGCGCTAGTTTGGAAAGCTGGAGGAAGATGGCAGAGAAACAGTTGGTATGAACTAGCACCTACTAAGCCAGACTTTGAAAGTTTTTCACTGGACTCAGGTCAGGCCCCTTCCCCATGTTGGGAGGATCCCAGCTAAGGTCTCCTGCCTGCACCAAGCACCCTCCTCCCTGCTCCACCACCAGGGGTAGGGAGCAGCTTGCCTGCTCTGGACCCTGCCAGCCAGGCAGGAGGCAGCACAGGGGGTATGGCCTAGGGCGCTGGTGGCCATGAGCCTCCTCCCCCTCCCTGAAGTATAGGGCAAGTAAGCAGCAGCTCACAGCCGCCCCTAGGAGCCATGCATGGAGATACTGCTTGCTGCTGAGCCACCGTCGGGCCAGGGACCTGTGGGGCTGTAGGGGCTGTGGTGGGCGCAGGCTCCCACTGGTTCCACTGAAGCCAGACTTGGTTTGGTTGGCTGCCCCCGCCGCCCAAGGGCTGAGTGTGCCCGACAGGCCTCGTCGCCCTTGTGAATCGCTGTGGTCTGGCCATTTTGTCCCAAGAAGTGGCTGTCCCAATCACCATAGGTCACTCCCTAGTGCAGTTGGGCCTACCCAGCAAGCATGTAGGCAGGAGCTGGGCCTCTGAGGGGAGGGAGGAGGGATGCATGGGCCAGGATGGAAGCGGGGAACTTGGCAGTATAAACACAGCCCCTCCATGCTGCACCGGCCCCTCAGGTGCCCTTGCCCGGTGCTGTGCTCTCGGGGCTTGGTTGAGGGCAAGGGACCTGGGGCTGTGGCCTGGAGAAGGGCCTCACTGGCTTGGAGTCGCAGTGGTCAGTCAGGAAGGGATGTGGGGTGCCATGAGGCAGCACCACACAAGTCCCTGCTGAAAGTCCCTGCCTCTCTCTCTCTCTCTCTCTCTCTCTCTCTCTCTCTCAGTGATCAGCAGTTCAGCCCACTCGGCATGCTGCATGTGCAGCCTGGCATTCAGGCAAGGCTTTGTTCATTTTGGATGTTATGAACCCTGGCTCTCTATCTCTAACTCTATCTCTATCTCTATCTCTATCTCTATCTCTATCTCTATCTCTATCTCTATCTCTATCTCTATCTCTCTATCTCTATCTCTATCTCTATCTCTATCTCTATCTCTATCTCTATCTCTATCTCTATCTCTATCTCTATCTATCTCTATCTCTATCATCTATCTATATCTATATCTATATCTATATCTATATCTATATCTATATCTATATCTATATCTATCTATATCGATCTATATATTTATATCTACAAATATAAAATACTATGTTTAGTACCTTGAATGGACTATCCCAAAAGTGAGATTGTCTCCTAACATCTTGAGAATCCAGTCTCAAGGTGTCAATGGGTATATTACTTCACCTTACATTACACTGTGGGGACTCCAACACTATCATTTCTGTACATCAAAATCCTACTCATCCTTTAACTCTTGCTCCATTGTCACATTCTTTTGGAAGTTTCTATGACATTTTAATAGGAAGTAATCATCATATATTCAAAATTCCCTTTTTTTTTGTTTTTTTTTCCCCCCCCCCAGGGCCCATAATGTACATGGTTTTGTTTGATAAATTTTGGTACATGCCCTGCCTTCTCTATAAGACCAGGAGGGCTCAGGGTCTGTCTTATTTGCTTTTACCCACTCAACAACAATCATGACTAAAAAGGACCCCACAGAAGTTCAACAAATTTGGTAATGTGAGTAACCATGCTGATGCCATAGTGTGAATAACTCTACTGATTTACATGACCAGGATAAGCTAGGCTGTGCTGATAGTCAAATAATTCCAAAATTCAGTGACTTAAAAGAGCATAAGATTATTTCTCATTCGTAATGCAAGTCCTGTGGATATATCATTCTGACTCAGGTATGCAAACTGATAGAGTCTTTGTTGTCTGGAATATCCTTAGTTACCATGGTAAGCAGAAAGAAACATGATGAGTCAGGTGCTAATTTGAAAAGGCTTTTTCCTGGAAGTGACATATATATCATACATCAATATGATCATATTCTATTGGCCAAAGCTAGTAAAAATATGCCTTATTTTAAGAAGATAAGGATATATGATTACATTACACTAGAGGCCTGGTGCACAAAATTCCAGCCTGTACCTTCTCACGATCCGGGACCTCTTGGGGGATGTCGACTGCCAGTTTAGGCCTGATTCTTCAGGTATCTCTGTAGGATCAGACCTAAACTGGCAGTAGGACATCTCTCTCACAGTCTGGGACTGCTGGTTCCTAACTGCACTCCTGCCTGCCTGCCTACCTGATTTCCCCTACGCACTTGCCTGCCTGCGTGATCACCCCTAGTTTCTTATCTGCCTGCCTGATCACCCCTAACTGCCTGTGCCTGCCTGCCTCATTGCCCCTAACCACCTCTGCCTTGGTCCCCACTACTGAAACTTTGTCAGGAAGGATGTCCAGAAGGTGGTTCAGCTGTCTAGTCTAATTAGCATATTATACTTTTATTATTATAGACTAGGGGCCCGGTGCATGAAATTCATGCACTGGGAGGGAGGGATCCTCAGCCCAGTCTGCCCCCTCTCACATATGGGGAGCACTAAAGGGCTATCCTACTGACGGCTTAGGCCCACTCTCTGATCTCTTTGGGGAGCAGGCCTAAGCCACAGTCTGGCCTCCCTTTGTGGGAGGAGACCAGAATAATCAGGGGAAGCCACCAGCCCCATCATTCTGCTGCTGCAGACACTGCCAGTCACCACAGCCACCAAGGTGTTTTCATCAACAGGAACTCCAGTCCCTTCATTGTGAAAAAATGACAACTTTCTTTAGGCATTTTCAAGATGTGTCTTTCATAGGATATGAAATTTATTTATTTATTTATTTATTTATTTATTTATTTTCCTCACCTGAGGATATGTTTCCATGGATTTTTAGAGAATGTGGAAGAGAAGGAAAAAACAGAGAAACATCAAAGTGAGAGGAACACTTTGATTGGTTGCCTCCTGCATATGCCCTGACCTGGGCCCTGGCAACCTAAGTACATGCCCTTGGTCAGAACTGAACCCAGACCCTGCAGTCAACAGGCTGAGGCATTATGTATTGAGCCAAACCAGCTAAGGCAGGATATGATATTTCTTAGCCCTCCAGCAGTGGACCTTCATTTTTTTCCTCAAGGATTATGGTGGAAAAACCCTAGGTTGCCTTTTTGGATTCTTATTACCCAAGTTATTAATAATATTACCAGTGGCATATAGGGAGTTTAGCCAATGATCAGTAAGTAAAGGTGTTTTCCTCTGTAGTTCACTCTGATCACCAGCTCCACCCTTGCCCCTCCAATCCCAGCTCCATCCCTGCCCAGGACTGTAACCTCTGTCTAAAGATGCAGGCCTAAGCAGGGGACCCCCAAACCCCTCCAATTGCCGGCTTCACAGAGCTCAGGCCTTTGAGATCACTGGCTCTGATCCTGCCCCCTGCCATTGCTGGCTCTGCCCTTGCCCCACTGGTAGCCTCTGGCCAAGGCTGCAACCTGGGCAGGGGACCTCCAGACCCCTGCTTTGCTGGCTTCACTGGTGACCAGACCCCTGTGATTGCAGGCTCTGCCCCTGCCCTTCTGATTGCTGGCTCTGTGGAGCCCAGGTCCCTGCAATTTCATGCCTTGCCCCTGCCTACACCTGAGGCCTCTGGCCCATGTCTTATGCCTGGGTAGGGCACCCTCATACACCTCAGACCACCGGCTCCACCCTTGCCCATGCCTGAGGCCTCTTGTGAAGGCCTCTGGCCTAGGCAGGGGACCCCCAGCTCGCTCTGATCACCTGTTCAGCCCCTCAGGACCCCCACCTCCCCTGCCATTTGTCTGGCTAATAGACCTGACAACTTCAGTGGCGGGGCTGAGCCGGACTGGGCACCTCCATCTTGTGGCTATGGATGCCGCCATCTTGTGGCCATGGGGGCAAGCATCTTTGTCACAGAGTGACACCTAATTTGCATATTACTCTTTTATTAGACAGGTTGTGGCTATGGGCACAGCCATCTTGTGGCCATGGAGGCGGGCATCTTTGTCATGGAGTGATGCCTAATTTGCATATTACTCTTTTATTAGGTAGGATACATGAGATAGTCAGTGAATGGCTCTTATGATGGCAAAAAAATTATGACAATAAATTAACTTTCAGTCTCCAAGTTTGAGTTTCTTATTTAATAGGTATGGAAAGATGGTAACTCCTACAAAAAAAAAAATTCTAAAATAATTTATCTAGACCCCTGGAATGGAAATCATGGGATTCATCTTAACTATGTTTTATATTGTAGGCAGATAGATAGACAGATATAATTTTTTTATTAAATGGATCTAAAAATTTACTGTATATATAAGACAGTAAACTACTACTGGAAAGAGAGGGATGCATCATTGTTCTTAGGAACTAAAACACTAATTCAGGCTCTAATTCTTCTGCAACTAATTCAAGAAGAAAAAGAGATGAAATGTCTTGAGAAGTTCTTAGAGTCCCTGTATTTGCTTACTATATTTTTTGCTACACTACAAAACCATTGTCTTCATCTATGGGTTTCCCTTGAGAATCCTCAGAGCCTGATTCCTTTCTACTGTAAAGAACCTGGTCCTATTTTATGATACATTACTTCCCCTTACCCGCCCCCCCCCCCAACACACACACAAGCAAACCATTTTAACCTTTGATATATTGGAAATTCTCTAAAGAATCATTTTGTAAAAAAGATTCTGTACCCCAAAAATATCAGTACTCCATTCTAATATGTTACATAAGGCAAATTAATTTTTTGACTCAGAAGGATGATGTAGAAGGGAGATGTATAATGAAGCAGGCTGGAGAGTTAGGTAAGGAAGCTGGCTCAACTTTCTTCTCTTCTGTTAGACTGAGTTCCGTATAGGCCTCTGAGATCAATGATAGTACTAAGGTGGGCTAAGTTATTCTGAATGAAACCAGTGCCATACTTCTTTAATGCAGTGCTACTAAGCCTTTGTGATTTCATGAGCCATCCTATATAATAAAAGCCTAGGTGGTATGATGCCCTCGTGTGATGTTGTTACAAAATGGCCACTGTGATTTCACCACAAGATGGCCGTCACAAGATGGCTGCCACAAAATGGCCACTGTAAGATGTCTAGCAGGGGAGGACAGTTAAGGGTGATTGGGCTGGCAGGGGAGCTGTTAGGGGGCAATCAGGCTGGCAGGCAGGCAAGTGGTTAAGAGCCAGGAGTCCCAGATTATGAGAGGGATGTCTGGCTGCTGGTTTAGATCTAATCCCTGTGTCCAACTGCAGGTTTAGACCTGATCCCTCAGGTTTGGGTCTAAACAAGCAGTTGGACTCTCCTGAGGGATCCCAGATTGGAAAGAGTATAGGCCAGCCTGAGGGACACCATGCACAAATTTTGTGTACTGGGCTTCTAGTAATTAATGCTACTACTACATTATTACTTCTACTAGTAGTAATCATCACCATAGTAAGTTCCAGGCTTGGCACACAGTTGTCACTTTGGGTGGCAATTCTTACCAGAAACCCCTTGGGTGTGCAGAACTGTGAAATAATTTTATAAGTCCCTATCTATATAAAGATTTTAATTTTGAAAAATGTGTTACAAAATTATTTGGCCTTTCTGAGGTTTAGTTGTTTATCAAAGAAAATTATAGTAATGAGTAAAGAAAACTTACTTATTGTATTTGCTTATTACACAGACAGTGTGCTTGGAAATTCTTACACTGTGTAAGAATTGACTTGTAAATGACTCTCCACAGAAGAGCTTCAGGCTCCAAAGTGGCAGGTTTAATAGTTTTAAATACAAAGGTCATTGATAACAAAAAGTGTGCCTTTCTCTCTTGCCACCTAGATGTTCCTGGAAATAAAAACAAATGGGGGAAAAAACAATAACCCTACATTACCACTATCCTCTTAGCAGAAAATTTTCTGCAGCTTCCTTTTCACCATCTACTGGTAGACCACTTCAATTTATCTACATGTGATGAATTCCTTGTTTTTGTTTTTTTGTTTGTTTGTTTGTTTTTGTGTTTTTTTTTTAATCTAAATCCACATATATCTCATTGTTCTGAGAGGGAACAATCTCACAGTTCTAAATGGAATACTTCTAAACAAACTTATCAAAGGGAGAAAAATGCTATGCTTGACCATGTTTTTTATTTTTTCAGATTCCTTAAATGTTTTTTGGTCATTTCACTCTCTTGATATGGATATTATCTTGAGATGGATATTATTATCCTCATATTTTAGATGAGGAATTTCAGTCTAAGAGACTTTATCAGACCTAGGGCTATCTGTTCTCACCACTAGACCATTTCTTTTCTCAGGTTTTTATCTGCTGTTCCCGGGTTTTGAGGTGAGGGATTACAGTCAGTTATGAATTAATATAAATGCATACAAATAAGATCACTAGCAGTTTTTTTAACTATTAGAACTCAGTTTTGCCACATTGTTTTGGTTGTTTTAATGAAATTCAGATCTTGTAAAGGATTATATGTTTCTGTGTATTTATTTCAGAATGACAGTAACATTTCTGGACTAAACTATATGTAACTCAATGGTAGATAACCCAAAGTCAAACTGGGTTATACAAATGACTGAGGCTACCTTGGTGTAATGAATTGAAAGTTCATGTTTCTTTTTTTAATAGGGAATCAACAAAAAAGATGCTCTTTACTTAAAATGTTAACCTTTAAACTTATAGTCCTGAACTATAAAAAACAAACCAAGGGTCGGAATTAGAGTAACTCAGACATATTATAGGGAGAGACAGCATCTCTCTGGTTATACCTACCAGCTATTTCTCCCTGGATAGGCTATTGTTTTGTTTTGTTTTCTTTATTTCTTTAGATAACATCTCCACAAAAATTTCTATGACTGGAAATAACTTTTGAATTAAAACTACCCACATGCAATCACAAACACGTGCACATATGTACACCCACATATAATAAATATATATTATTATTTATAATATATATACATATATTAGTTCACTCCTGAGTTTTGATCACCTTTATTACTTTAAAAATAGTTCAAGTATGTAAACATAAAATATTCAAAATATGAAAATGTTAAGTTTTCTCTCATTATGAAAAATGGAGAATATTGCAGTTGGACACAGGGATCAGGTAAAGAATGCAGAATATTGATAACAAGAATACCTTACATATGGATAGCACTTTACAGTTTTTAGTTTCATTATTTAATATGCTCTTTATAATAGACCAATCAGTAAGCAAGCTAAATGTCATTAACCCATTTTAAACATGACTAAACTGAAACTCAAATTCATATTGAATATTATATTCAAAGTAATATAGCCAGAACTGGAATCCAGCTAATCACAGAAATAATCCTATATAACTTAAGCATATTATTTTTAAAAAGTTACTGTGGTCCTGATAATTATCTATATCTATAACTATATCCATATTTATATCCATGTCTATCTCTACATCATCTTTATCTGTATCATTATATATTATCTATATCTATCTATCTATCTATCTATCTATCTATCTATCTATCTATCATCTGTCTATCCTTATATATATTTATCCTTTTATACCTCTATCATATTTCTAGTTTGCTTTATATTTTATTACATTTGAGGTACCAGTGATTTTGGTAAAGAAATGGTTTCTTGTCTGTTTGGATTCACAGACTCCCTCACCCCAGAGTTCTACCCACGCCCCTTAGGACTAGAAATCTTTTCTACTTTCCACAGTTACTGTGATGCATTCAACCCACGAGTGTTATGCAGAAAATTTAAATATGAGTCTTTAATTTAGCAGATCCACCCACAAGGTTCCAGAAGCTTAAGTCAGTGTAAGTCTTTGGGAAAATATCACTCCGGAAAAAAATAGTACATGTGAGAAAAACACTGTGAATTTAGAAGCATTTGTTTTACAAACTACAGATGCAGAATGAAAGAAAATGACATCTCACTTTGATATTAAGCATTCCTCCATAACACATCCATCTGTAACACGTTGTGCAGTCACTTACCCGCTAAACCTCGCAGCACACAGATTTGCAGGAGGCACAATACAGCTGACCCCGTTTTACAGATGGAGTGAATAGAAACAATAGAGAGAGTAAATGAATTTCTCAAAGTTTCCACTCAGCTTTCAAACCTCTATCACTGGAAAGGAGTGAACTGAGGCACTCTAGTCCTTTATTAAAGCTGGAGGAAGGAAAGGGTGTTGCCTCCAGTTTTGCTCTTTAGGAGGTGCTGGTCGGCTGAGATCTCATTAAAAGGCAGGCAGGAGACTTATCTTGAAGCCATTTTTGTGTAGCAAAACCAGTCTTCAATAGATTGTTCATTTATTTGGGTTAGGTGTGGGGGAAGGCTGTGCCTTGGTACTGTCTGTGATATAAAACTGATATGAATAAGCTTAAGGAAACGGCCATCCAGAAGAAGGAAACAGTTTTATAATGGAAGAAACCTTGAAATAAGAGAGGAAAGAGTTTTTAGATATGGCCCTGTCTCCTTTTGAAAGTTCCCTATTACTCTGAGATTCAGTGATCTCACTTTTAAAATAAAGGGATTGACTAGATCATTGGTTCTCAAAGTATGGAAATTTTCAGGCCCCGCCCTTTACCTACTGAATCAAAAATGCTGAGAATGAGGCCTGAAATCTAGTTGTGTAAGCCCTCAGGAAACTGATGAATGCTAAAAACTGAGGCTAACCGGGTCAAACTTCTCTTAAGGCTTTTCAGCCTTAAGATTCTGAATCTATCATCTTATTGGCATGATGACTTGTATTTCTTCAGATAATTTTAAGGATATTTTGAGCTCTTCAAAATACATATGAGTTAATTTTCAAGTTCTGTGAAGAAAGTATGTGTTAATTTTTTCTATTTTGGTGGCAGAGAAACTGAGGTACAAGCTTCCAGACACTGTTGGAAGTGAGAGGTGAGGGAGCATCATGTAATATTTCTTTGCACAAAATAATACACACTCATCCTTTCTGTTCTGTAACTGAAGTTAAAGAACTGCAGTGGAGCAAAACAGAGACTCAGCAGATCTGGAACTCTGGGCTATTCTATCCTTTACTTAATGACCTTGGCAAGACAGTACCTGGCAGCGCCCAGGTAAAATATGGCATAATATTAGTTACTGGTTCCTTCTTCCCTAGCCTAGAATATTATTACAAAGATACATGAAATAACACAAATCAAGGTTTTTGTAGTTCCTGAGCAGCAAGATACAGTTTAGAAACATTTCCCATGTACAGGTCTTACAGGGAGAAGACTAAAGTCAGGGTCTCTGAAGCTCCCTCATTTGCTTAATCATACAGCCTGATACATAGTAGGTGATGGGTAAATGCTATTGAATCCGATTGGTCTGTGCAGATTTCTGTGGAAGATACAAAGCAAAAACAGTTGTCTGTTCTAATTGGAGGAGCATGGCAAATTAGACTGTGAATAGGGTAACCAGATGCCAAGATACCCCAAACCTGTCAAAAGAAGAACACTAAAAGAAATAGTAGGTGTTTAATCCAAAGAATAAATGACATTGGTGGAACAAGATCTGCATCTTCAAATAGCTGAAGAGCTGAGGTTCTTATATTTAGAAGGAGAATGTGGAACAATAGAAACTAGTAATAAATAAGAAGAAAGACCTTTGACTCCTCTCCCACAAAAGTGAGTTTCCTGTCACCAATATTTGCCTACACTGAGATGATTCAGGAGGTAGACACAAAAAAAGGTGACATAAAATGTTGAAAAGATAATGCTGGAAGTTGAGCTGGAGGACAGGAAAATCTAGGGGGTTGGTTATATGCTGGTTTCACTTTGTTTTCTGCTGCCATGCCTAATTCATTCTCTGCAGTTTCTACCCTATTTTGTGCTCTGTAAAATTGTCTCCCTAAGACTCCATTAACTGGTTATAATTGCCCTTCAACTCCAGGTTGGGTTTGCAAAGTGGCAGATGCAGGTCAAAGCTTAGGGGGTGAGAGAAGAGAACTCGTATATTTATTTCATTCCTGCAACTACATTTTTACATCTGTGAAGGTCAGACAGGCCAAGTTCTGTTACATGAACCCTCTTGCATTCTCCAACTCTTTTCAGATTCCTATAACATCATTTCTCCCCTGTGCCTCTGTGCCTGGGGTGGTAACCACTTTAACCGTTACTAATCTCAGACTGCTTCATCCCTCATCAGACCTTTTAAAATTGGCCACACCTATACAAACAGTCCGTTCAGTAAACTCTCTTCAGTTACAAGGAGTGCCATCTGATGGGCTGGTCTCTTGCCCCAGAGCAGGAGTTCTGAGCCTTTAACTTGTGTCAGCATCATCTGAGGGTTTGCTGAACCTCAGATTACTGAACCTCATCCCAGGATCTCTGATTTAGAGGGTCTGAAATTTAGCACAAGGATTTTCATTTCTAACAGGTTTCCAGTTTATAGTGATGTTTTTCCAGGACCCCATTTTGAGAATAATTGCTTGACAAATTCCCAAATGTGACCACACACATCAGAATTACTTCCTGAACTGCATAAAAGTATAGATTTTGAAATCCCCTCTGGATCTGCTATAGAACCTGGAAGATGAGAGTCCTACAAAGTATATTTCCTCATTATGTATTTCCAATGTATAATCCATTTTCTCAGGTGCTCATGATGAAGTTGGATTGTTTGTCCAACTCTGAAATGCTTCCAACTCTGAAATAATGAGGACATGAGATGTTGCTTATCCTGTGCCTTTTGGCCTGAAGGTAAGGAGAAGACTTTGATCCTCCTGAGAAAGGAACAGGAAGCTTGTTCCTCCTGGTCATCCAAGATCCAGTTCAACAGCTCTACCGTAGGAAAGGGTAGATCCTCTGAATACCGTAAGGAGGTATGATCATTGTACTCTCTTTTATTTCACATTAGTACTTGGCACACAGCCATCACAATGCATTTGCGTCATTGGCTCTTCTACCTGACTCATAGAACATGCTGAGCTCCTTGAAGACAGGGATTGAATCATACCAATTTTTAATGACCAGCATTAGCATTTAACATATCTTTGTATGTAACTGAGCACCTGGTCTGGCGCAGATAAGTGTTAGGGGTCAGGGTGGAATGGAAGATAGGTTTTTGAATAAATGAATTAAATGATAAAATGAATGGATGGATGTTGTTCTTCCCTATCTTTAGTATTATGTCAACGTAAAATAATAAACTTTGATTTTGCCCTTAGATGCTGATTTGATCAAGTAAATTTTCTAAAACAGAAGGACTTGAAATAAGTTAGATGGCCTCTCTTTTTGTCTCTTAACTTCTTGGTTCAACAAGTAGTTGAAAGGAATCAATCTCCCACTGACTGACAGTTTTGACAGCTGCCGTTCTCGGGATGTCAATGTATAATCTGTTAGCCTCCTTCCCAACTTAAAGCTGAACAGAGACATATGTACTGTCAATCTCATTCCTCTGATCTTGCTCTTGGCCTCCAGATCCCCCCTCTTGCCTTGTTTTATTCTTTCCCTATCTCATGTCATTGAAGTGCTTTCAAATTCTGAGCAATGAGCAATTGTGAGGCTCCTTTGCCTCAAGCTCATCTTCTCTGTGTATTATTACAGCACATTTACAGCGTAGTCTTCAGTTGGGCAAACTAATAGAACATCGTAAATGTGAAGCTGTTCAAATAATAAATGAATTTTTTCTCTATGTTTAGCCAAGGGAAGTGGATATTAAAATGAATAAGAGTAATAATAAAAAGTGAGCTAGCAGCATGGGTATAATTAAACTGGATAGCTCACACACAAAAAAAATAAAGCTCTGAACACTGACTTCCTCTGGGACACACCCCAGTACACCCAGGCCTCGCCTCAGAAAGGTATGCACAGCTTGTCATCTTAACGTAAAGCAAACACCTATACTCAGCCTCTCATCTACAAAGGGGAGACAAATTTGTCTTTCTGAATCAAAAACTCTTCCAACACTTGGGAGAAAAGAACAATGATTTTTCCTATCCTCGGAACTCCTGACATCCAACAAATGCCATTTTTTGGAATTGATAGGATGACTGAGGAGCTGATGCAAGGGTATCTGATTTGTATTCAGTGTTACAAGTGCGTTTTCATCTGTGCCAGAAAAAGTAGCCAGCAGCATGGTACGGACATTTTGACACTCAAAGCTGTTCTGCCTATACAACCTGGAGGGCCCTATATTCCAGAGAATTCACTGGGAAGTGCAAGCTTTGAGTGATCCCAGCCACTATGGGTGGGGCTGCTGCCATCTGTACTTTTTTCCCTGGAGCCACTTAAAATCCCACACACAAAAAAAACAGTCACCCAGTTACACCTACCTTCTATTCTCAAAAGCACTGGTTCCACATCACCCATAGGATGAAAATTAGGAAATATTTCCTCAATACCCTTGGCAAGGTGAGTTTGGGAGAATACAGTATCTAGGTTATTTACCACTTGAAGCTTTGTGCATGCATGTCAGCCTTTCCTTCCCAAGAGGCTCTTTACACAGAGGCCTCACCTAAGACTTTTTCCTTTTTAGAAAACAACATATTCACCATAAAATTAAGGTGGGCATAATTTTTTAAAAACCTCAGCCGCTTCTCTTGTTCTTTATTTTGCTTAACTGCACTTTTGAGACTCATATATCTTCTACCTAGAGAAGCAAAGGGGAAAAACCCACACATTTCCACAGACCTGTCTTAAATTTGTGTTTTCCAATTGCCCTTTTTTTTTTACAGTCCTTTTCAACCTGGCCAAAAAAAAAAAAAAAAAAAAAAAAAAAGCCTCTGAGGCTGAGTATGACTTAATAAGGATTTCCTCTTCCAACCATCTTATTATCATAGTCAACTGCTGCTTGGTCTTCAAGCTACTAGTTCCACGTAAAAGAAGGTCTTCTGCTCTAATTCCCCATTTGATTATGGATAGAGTTGACCAGAGAGAGAAAGAGATTTGTCTGATATCAATAAGAAAGTTTGTATCACATTCCTTGGATTTTGTTTTTAGAAGTTCTCCCTTTTCCTCTGATGTTATATTGGTATTTAAAATCCTATCTAATAAAAGAGTAATATGCAAATTAACCATCACTACAAGACAAAGATGGCGGCATCCATAGTGGTAGGGCAGGATGCTGGCAGCATTATCCTGGCAACATGAGTCCAGCAGGCATTGCCTCAGCAACCAGCAACCCATGAGCAGGTCTGGAGCAGGAAAGGCCGGCCCAGTAGCAAGGCAGTGCTCAGGCGCATTTGCCTCCTTCCCAGTCACCTTGGGGAGATCAGGGAGCAGGAAAGGCCGGCCTGGCTGCGAGGCAGTGCACAGGTGGGTTTGCCTGCTTCCCAGTCCTTGGAGCAAGATCAGGGAGCAGGCAAGCATGGCTGGCAGGTAGTACCCAGCCCTGGCCACAGGTCAAGGGAGAGAACAACATGTAGGCAAAGTCAGGAGCCTGAGAGATCAACACAGAGAGGTGCCTGTTCCAAGCCTCCATCGTGTGCCTGGGGGCAGGCCCCAAGTAGATATATATACACACACACAGGGCAACTGCTCTGAGCCTCATATGCAACTGGGGGAAGGCCTCCGGTGAGGACACACACACACACACACGGAGCCTGCCAGACTGGTGCCATCAGTAGGACATCCACTGAGGGGTTCCGGACTATGAGAGTGGGCAGGCTGGGCTGAGGGACCCCCTTTCTCCCCCATGCATGAATTTTGTGCACCGGGCCTCTAGTATTAATTACATTGATCATGAATTCTAAAAATACTAAGTCCAAAATAAAGCAGGATTAATTGTTCACAGTATTATGCAAATCTTCCTTACTATGTGGATGATCTTGAGAAGTCATTTGCCTTCTCTAGGTCTATGTGTCCTTATTAATAGAAGTGTTACAGTAGGGGTATTGAATGTGCCTTCAAGGTTTAATGTTTTCTGTTGCATTCTCAATGATTGACAATTATCAAACTGATTGTTGCATCTAGTAGTATGGTAAACAAAAGTTAAAACCTTAAACTAGATTGGATCTCATCTTCCAGAGTCAAGCAAGTTAAACAAGTGTATTTATGCACACATAATTTATATACATGTATTAAGTACACAAAATAACCCCTGAGAGCATACTGAAACTATTACCTTAAACTTTAATTATTTTTATATTATGATTTGTTCCACTCTGTAGGCTTAAATGAGTAGATATCCTAGACTTGGAATTTTATGTCCTGGTTTATCACCTCAGTTTTACTATACAATTTTGCTGTATGACTGTGAGCATTTAACTTCAATGAGCATCAATGACTTCATCTGTGAAACGGGAACACATAGTAGGGTAGGGGAAGAGGACAAATTTCATACTACATTTCTCTAAGAGTTATTCTAGTTCCACTATTCAGTGAGTTAGGAATCTGACATAACTCTCTAAATATGCATATCTTCATATTTGGTAATATCTAGAGTATCTGGACATAAAAAACAAAGGATGGGGTAAAAGGACTTGGAGACAATGGCACTAACCATATAAGTTCCAGGGAGTTCTCTCCTTTGTTGGTAAAGTTGTGTGTTTTGGGGGAGCAGGGAGCAGCATGGATGGAGGTAAAAAAGATAGAGAATTCATGGACATGGACAATCATATGGTAATTGCAGGGGGAGGGAAAGAAGTGGAAGAGGAGATAAATGGTGATGGGAAAAATAAAATAGATAAAAAAGAAGCCAAGTGTTAATGTGAATCTTCTCTTTTTGAGCCTTTACCTTTACCCTTCCTATACTTTTAAACTGGTTCCATTTAGAAGCAGAGAGCCCCTGGACAGTCATAGTTGTTCCTCATATGAGCAAAATTATAGAAAGCCATATTTTCTAGAAAGCCATATTTTATGAGGTCTAGCAATAAGTTAAAACTCTTAATTTAAACCTTATAAACTCTTAATTTTTTAAAAAATGCATTTATAGTATGTTAATAGTAACTTTAGCTAAATAATTTATTGATTTTTAATAAAGAAGAAAATTCAAAGGCTGGTATATAATTTATATCTAGAGATTGAGTTACAGTTATTCAGAGTTGAAAGAAATTTTAAAATACATTAAAAAGGTAGAAGAACTCATTGCCAAAAATGATTTTCTTAGGGAACATCATATACTAATAGAAGTAGCAATAAAAAAAAAAAGTGTCCTCGTTTCTGACTTCAAATACAAATACACACCTAAAATCTGAGAGCTCTTTGGCACAGGGTCAGCACTGGCATAAACTAGTTTGTTTAGAAAATTGCCACAAGTCTCACATTTTGTGGCACATACACACCTACCTGAGCCACCACAAAGTGCGTACAGAGCCCTGAAGAAGGAATTTTCATCACCAAGCCATACTAAAGATCAATTGATTAAAATAGCCAGGAATTCTCTTAACCACTGGAATAAGTCACTTTCCAGAAAGGAAGACACATATGGTCAGGAGATGTTCTTTAGGCAGAAAGGTGTAGTGGAATAGTGTACTTCTGCACTGTTTTTCCTCCTTCCCAGCCATAGTCACAGTCCTTATGACAAAGTGGCACATTCCAATTTGGAGCAGAGAGCAATGGAAGTCAGCACCCTGTATTTCAGGACCTGATTGCCATAGATTACCTGGTTTACTATGTGACTAGCCTGGAAATTATTTAGATAATAATAGAGCACAATTAAGTATATATAGGCATTTTAATCAACCACAAGTCAACATGTGTGTATTAATGTAATGACTTCTAGAGGTCATTCCCCTCTCAGGGTCTCAAAGGGATTAAACCAGATCAGTGGAGCTTCACATTGGCACATGTTAGAATCTCCTGGGAATTACTGATGCCCAACCCCTGCCCTGACACCACCAGTAAGTCAGACTTTCTGATTTGGGAGACCTAGGCATTGGTATTTATCGAAAGCTCCCCACGGGATTCTGCTCTGCAGCCAACACTGAGAAACATGGGTTCTTTCTCATCGCAGGGGAGGGCATCAATCACAGGCAAGAATCAACCTTGGGGACCTTGTGTTAAACTTTAAACTCTAGAATATAAAAGGGAAGTATATTTGGAAGGGGACATGCATATGTTGGGCCTACTCATTGAGGCCATGCCCCACAACCTTGCCATTGTTCAAATGGCAAATTAAAAAACATAAAAACTAAATAAAATCTGGTAAGATTATTCAACTTGTTTGGGGAGAGGTGAGATTTCTGCTTTCCATGGTAATATTCAGACCATGAAGTATTTTAGTTTTCCATTAGAGGGGTTGCTTAAGAAATACCACCCAGCAACATAGCACCCTGAAAGTGCCATTGCCTCATTCTGGCAACAAGACTGTGTGTTCCCTTAGGCTTTGCTTCGTAGGCAGGAGTTGCCATGGGAAGCTAAGCTTTATTGGGATGCCAGAACAAACAGGCTCTGAAACCACTCCAGCATAACTTATAGAGCTGCCTATAAATCAAAGAGAGCCCTAGGGTCAAAGCCACTTAGACACACACACACACACACACACACACACACACACTCACTCACTCACACTCTCTCTCACACACACACACACACACACACACACACTCCTGAAATACATTACGAAGGAGAGGTGTGTCAGGGAAATCCAACTAAAATTACTGCGCATAAATAATAATAACCAAAATTTATATGTCCCTTTCATCCATAGTTCTCCAAAGACACAAAATGTGTTAAAATTATTTGTCTTTTGAAAGTTTTCCAGTGTTCTGAGGGATAATGGAGGAGGGACACTGCATATAAAATCAGACAGGTGGAAGTAGCTTCTTCTAGTTTCAGGCATAGTTCTAATGACACCAAGCCATTTCTTTTCTTCCCTGGAAAAGTAAATTCTACACCATTCCAGAGGATAGCCTTTTATCCACTCTATTTTTCTCTAGGGGGCTTTCTACCAAAGCTTGTTCTGCTGGAACATGATTTTCGAGCAGTCTCTCCCATCAAAACATTCAAATGTCAATGCACTACTTGAGGAAGGTTAACCACTCTTAAGCTGGCCAATTCTCTCCATTCTTCCCACCTACGTGGGTTCTTTATTTATTTTAACCAAGAATGTCCATTTTCCCACTAAAGAGATAACTCTTTTGACTTTGGGGAATAAGATTTTTCTTCTCCTAGAAATCTGACAATATTCAGAAAACCATGATATTTACCTATACCCATATGCCCATATGGCATTTCTGACCATAGTGTTGAAGGCCACATGACCTGGTCTGTCATCTATTGAAAGGTAGAGAGCTGCTCCCTCTCCCAGCTAGAAGATATTAATTCTTCTCCCTTATTTTCTTCAGGCAGTTCCACTTTTTTGAGTTTTAAGAATGCTAAATTGAAATGTAGAATTACATTCAGAATACTTACAAGAAAAGTTTTAGAAAAGAATCCCACTTTTCCATATTATGAAGGATTATTTTGTCATTTAAAAGTAAAGGGCATTAAAAAGTCAAGATCTCCTCAATGAGAAAGTTTTTTGGATGGTTTCTCACTCATATGTTTGCCCCTTTTGTCACCTTCTGCAATGCTCACCTCTACCTGCAGTGTAGCGTCAGCCCTGCTCCAAGCTCTGGCACAAATCTGGCCCCTAGCCATGTGGTTGATTTAGATCTAGTTCAATCCCCCAGAGTTTCACCTCAAGGGACACCCAATGCCAGCTTAACCCTGACATTGTGGCCTTGTACTAATAACTCGCTTTTTGTCTGGTCCTTGACAGTCAGTCACCACCATAACTGAAGTCCCTGTCAGAAAGCTAGTGCCTGATTTACATTATTTGCAACTTGCTTAGCATTCCAACCTCTCTAGAATTCTGTCGCCTCCCAATTTCACTGCCTTCTCAATGCCATATAGAACTGGTGATCATAAAGAGAGGAAGGGGATGGATGGATAGGAACAAGATTGGAGTAATTTTGGAGTCAAATTGAAGGTTCTTGCATATGCTTTCACTTTGTTCTCATTGTGACTGGCCTCTAGATGGATGCTAGTCAATGTGGAGCTTGCCTAGCATGTTAACTCTTATGGCCAGTGTGCTTTTTTAAAAAATTTAAATTCTTCAACTTCTTTATATCTTTCATGATTAGACTTGGGTCTCTTTTTCCTAATTGTTTTAACTCAACTTTGCCAACTCAAGAATCAAGGCAGCTATGGTATACAGAAAGATATTCTGCATTCCTTGTCTGAACAAGTTTCAATTTCTCTATTTATTAGCAGAGATGTGATAGAGGGGGTATATAATCTAATAGCTAGAGCACCTGTATTAATCTGAAAAGTAATCATATTATTTTAAATCTTAGAACACATACACTTATGTGACTAGGGGATAAAATTTCTTATGTATGAATAGGGAGTTAAGTTTTTGTTTGTTTGTTTGTTTTTTAAGTTTCCTTTTCAAGGCCTGTGTGAAGCTATTGGGGAGGTGACTCAGCTGTGATGTGAATCCAAAAAGTAGAATCGATAAGCATGGTCAGGTGGACCCACCAGGAGTCAAATCCTCATCTCATCAACACCATCTTATCCCTGATGACTAATTACAATAGCTGACATCTACGGACCCCCAAGCCTACAGGTAGCTGCATCACTCACCCCAGCCCCTTCCCTTTATAATCCTGATCCCTGCACCTTGCTGGAAGGCAGGATTTGATGCTCATAAGCACTCTGTCTTCTTAGTTGACGAGCCTTCTCAATAAACGCGTAATATGATTCAACTTTCCTTCGTCATTGGACACAGCGACAGGCAACCCAAGCCCAAACGAGAGTTTCCCCGTAACAGTTGGGCCAGTTGCTTTATCTCTCTGAGCTTCTCATTTACTCATGGGGTTTTTAGTGTGTCAAATGAGTTGTGAAAACTGTATAGCATTATAAGCAGTAGGCTGCTTTCTCCTTCTTTCTAATGTTTTGAGGATAGAATTTAGTAACGCATACAGAATCTTCTAAAATACCTCCTCAGGAAAAAAAAAAAAAAATAGAGCAATTTGGGAAGCCCTGTACTGTCAAGTGCTGCTCAGGTTTGCTTGGGTTATAGTCACTAAATCGCAGTTCTATAATTACTCAGATAGTGCAAAGGTTTGGTACCTGCATTTATTTCTCTAATGTGCATTTTTCCCAGGTCTTTGACCAGGTCCTTTGGCTGAAAGAAACTTCAAAGAAATCCTGAGCTGGTGGTAGAACTTCAAAGGCTTCCTGTGAGGTCAATTAGCACCTATAAAACTTATCTGTGTTGTCACTAATGGCTATTAAACTACAGTGAGGACTAATGAGTACCAAACACCACCTTCTGGGATTGTTGTTTATTTAAATGGAAAATAGCCCTTAATCCTCTACATTGAATGTCCAATGTGTGGTTGGTTTAAAATTTATTAACTATTGTAGATTTGAAGTTCTTTTTAGGATTCTATCTAAGGAGGAGCTTTGCTGTGTACCTGATAACAAGCATAGCTTCGGTGAGCCTCTCTGGATGTTAAAATAAATTGGCAAGCCTTCCTGAGGAAATGAGAACTGACCTCCCAGGTGTGTGTGGTGTCTGAAGGCTTCCAAAAATCACAAAGGCACACCAGCACCAGGTAGTATAGCATACTGTCTGGGTTATAGAGCAAGACTGAGAAAAAATCCTACCTCTGCCATTTTATAATCTCTTGATATTGGACAAGCTCATTAGCCCACCTGTGTGTTTATTTAATCACTTAAAAAGATGGGCGAATAAAAGTACCAACCTCTAGGATTTATAATGAGTGAAAAAGATTAATACAAAATACCCAGTGGTCAATACCATATGGCAACTAGGTGAACAGATTTCTTATTAACAAAGGCAAACATTTAAAGTCAGTGGTGACATTTTTTTAAAGTTTAATTTGCTATTATATTTGAAGGACCTTTTCTTATATGAATATTTCTCAGATTATCATGTAATTGTAGGTATATTTCTACATACAAAAAGTGGTTCATTATGTAGATTTTTGCTTTGTGTCTTATTTATATTTTCTGATTACAAAATTAGCACATTCTAAATATGTCTTAGAAGAGCCAAAAAATATAAAGGAACAGAAAAAAAACCCCACCTATATACAATTATCCGAAGACATCTGTTATTTTGTTACATTCTCTTTTAAACAATTTTTGTGATCAGAAAGACCTACTGAAAAACAAACACAAGTTTTTAGGGGTTTATGTAGGTGTTTTTGGTATATATAAAATTTCTGATAAACATAAGAAAATTATTAATTTTTATGCTCATAAATATTTGGCATTTTATGATCATTTCTACTTTTGATACTGATAGAACTGAGCTAAATTGACTCCCTGAAGTAGTTCTTTTTGTTACTTTTATACTACTATGTTCTGATGATATATTCTTCTTATAATGTCTCCTTTCTTCCGCAACTGCCATCTTGCAACATTCTCTGTCTCCCCTCCCCACACACCAAGAATGTAACAGTTGCGCAAACCTACCAATGAAAACACAGAGAAATGGACTCAGTCCGAATTAGGCAACTGACCTGAGCCCCCCTTGTGTAACCAGACCCCTGATCCAGACCCCTGACCAATCCCCGGGGGCCACGAGCACTCCCCCTGCCAACAACCCAGACTCCCTATAAATTCTTTGTTCTCTCCTGGCTTTTTCTCTCTCCCTTGTCGCTGCTTTGGTGATGGTTGGAGGCAGAGTCGCTCTATAGCATGAATAAAGTTCTCTTGCTTTTGCATCAGGCTCTGCTCCTTCCTGGTGGGTTATTGGGGATCCTGAACACTGGGTCTATCAATACTTTTCAGCAGGATCATCAACCCAGGCTGCATATTAGAATCCACCTGTGGAGCTTTAGAAATAGACTGACCACCAAGCTTCATTCCTGAGAGATTGCAAGAGGAGCTGCGGTAGGGCTGGGCATTTGCTTTTTGAATCTCTCCAAGTGATTCTAACGCACAGCTAAGACTGGGAAGCACTGCCTCAAAGGAACTGAATTCTTTCCTGGGCTCACAAAGGAGATCCCTTTTCTATTTGAAAACAACAGACACACACCTTTCTTCAGGGTTGCTATCCTGCTATGTGTGATTCTTTACATGAAGACACACACACACACACACACACACACACACTAGGGACCTGGTGCACGAAATTCATGCACTGGGGGAGGGGTTCCTTAGCCTAGCCTGCCTCCTCTCACATATTGGGAGCCTTCAGCGGATGTCCTACTGATGGCTTAGGCCCGGCTCCCTGCTCCCCTTGGGGAGAGGGCCTAAGCCACAGTCTGGCCTCTCTTTGTGGGAGGCAACCAGGCTTATCAGGAGAAGCCACCAACCCCATCATTCTGCTGTTGCAGACACTGCCAGTCACCCCAGCACCAAGGTGTTTTCATCAACAGGAACTCCAGTCCCTTCACCATGAAAAAATGACTTTTTTTAGGCATTTTCAAGATGTGTCTTTCATAGGATATGACATTTCTTTCTTTCTTTTTTTTTTATCCTCACCTGAGGATATGTTTCCATTGATTTTTAGAGAATGTGGAAGAGAAGGGAAAAACAAAGAGAAACATTAAAGTGAGAGGAACACTTTGTTAGTTGCCTCCTGTATATGCCCCAGCCAGAGAGGAGCCTGAAACCTAGCTACATGCTCTTGGTCAAAACTGAACCCAGACCCTGAGGTCAGCAGGCTGAGGCATTATGCACAGAGCCAACTGGCTAGGGCAGGATATGACATTTCTTAGCCCTCTAGCAGTGGACCTTCATTTTTTTTCTGCAGGAGTGTGGTGGAAAAACCCTAGATTGCCTTTTTGGATTCCTATTACCCAAGTTACTAAGAATATTACCAGTGGCATACAGGGAGCTTAGCCAATGAGCATTAAGAAAAAGTGTCTCCTCTGTAGTTCACTCTGATCACCGGCTCCACCCCTGTCCCTCCAATCCAAGCTCCACCCCTGCCCAGGCCTGTAACCTTTGGCCGAGGCTATAGGCCTGGGCAGGGGACCCCCAAACCCCTCCGATCACCAGCTTCACAGAGCCCAAGCCTCTGTGATCACTGGCTCTGATCCAGCCCCTTGCCATCACTGGCTTTGCCCTTTCCCCACTGAAGGCCTCTGGCCAAGGCTGCAGGCCTGGGCTGGGGACACCCAGGCCCTGTATTGCTATCTCTACCCATGTCCAGACCCCTGTGATAGCAGGCTGTGCCCCTGCCCCTCCGATCACTGGCTCTGTGGAGCCCAGGCCCCTGCAATCTCTGGCCTTGCCCCTGCCCAGGCCCTGAGATCACTGGCTCCGCCCCTGCCCCATTGAAGCCTCTGGCCAAGGTTGCAGGCCTGGACAGAAGACCCCCAGACCCCTGCATTGCCAGCTCTGCCTGTACCCAGACCCCTGTGATTGCAGGTTCCTCCCCTGCCCCTCTGATCCCTGGCTCTGTGGAACCCAGGCCCCTGCGATCTCTGGCCTTGCCCCATCCCAGGCCTGAGGCCTCTGGCCCAGGCCTTATGCCTGGGTAGGGCACCCTTATACCCCTCTGATCACTGGCTCTGCCGTTGCCCCCTCTGATCACAGGATCCACCCTTGCCCATGCCTGAGGCCTCTGGCAAAGGCCTTTGGACTGGGCAGAGGACTTCCAGCTCCCTCTGATAACCTGTTTCACCCCTCAGGCCCCCCATTTTCCCCACCACCTACCTGGCTAACAGACCTGACCACTTCAGTGGCAGAACTGAGCCGGACTGGGTGCTGCCATCTTGTGGCTATGGGGGCATCCATCTTTGTGATGGAGTGATGCCTAATTTGCATATTATTCTTTTATTAGATAGGATATATATATATATATATATATATATATATATATACACATTAGAGGCGTAAAGCATGAAATTGGTGCAAGGGGCTTGGCCCTCTCGGCCATGGCTTAGTCTTGAAGGATATCCAGAAGGACATCCAGAAGGTCATTTGGCTGTCTGGTCTAATTAGCATATTATGTTTTCATTATATATATACTAGAGGCTCCTTGGATGAAAATTCATGCACTGGAGGGGGGTTCCTCAGCCTGGCCTGTTCCCTATCACAGTCCGGGAGCCTTCAGGGGTGGGAGGCAACCCAGCGATCAGGGGAAGGTGACACCCCCACACACTTCTGCTGCTGCCACTGCTGGCTGCGCAAGCCTTGGCTGGTCCTTGTTACCAGAGCCTCAGGTGTCCCTGGAAGGCTGGGAAGCCATTATCCAAGTCTTGTCTCTGCCTCAAACTGGCCTAGGTTGGCTGGGGATTGAGGGGACTGGGGGATGCTGGAAGCAGGCACATGGAGTGGCTGGGGCTGACTGGGAGCAGACCTGGTCTTACTGTGTGCCTGCTACCCCAACAGGGCTGAGGGGACTGGGAAACACCATCTTGTGGCTATGGGTGCTGCCATCTTTGAGGGCGTGGCAGTCAATTAGCATATTCCCTCCTTATTGGCTGTGGGTGCCACCATCTTTTCAGCCTGCTGCTCAGTCATTTGGTCATTCCTCACTAAGCCCCCTGTCGTTTGGTCATGCGTTCAGTTGTTTCAGTTGTGACGGTCCCTTAGGTATATATATATATATATATATATATATATATATATATATATATATATTATAATAAAAGAGTAACATGCAAATTGACTGTTACCCGAGACAACTAAGCCACGCCCACCAGCCAATCAGAGCGGCTGTATGCAAATTAACCCAGCCAAGATGGAGGCTGGCAGCCATGGAGCTAGAGCAAACTAGAGGCTTCTGTTGCAACTGCCTGCCTAGGCTGGCTGAGCCTCTACTCACAGCCAGGCCCACCAGCCAATCAGAGTGGCTGTATGCAAATAAACCCAGCCAAGATGGAGGTTGGCATGGCGGCTCTACACTGGGAGCCTCCACGGCTGGCATAGCTGTGCCAGGTGTGTCAGCTCAGCGGGGAGGGGTGTCCAGCCTGGAGCCTCCTCGGGGCATCCAGGAGCGCCTGTCCCAGGTCCACTGCCTGGCTCCGCCCCCTGGGGGCCTCCCTGGGGCATGCAGGAGCACGGGGACCTCTGTGGGGTGTGCAGGAGCAGCCGTCCTGGGTCTGCTGCCTGGCTTTGCCCCCCGGGGGCCTCCTTGGAGGTGTGAGAGAGCACCCGTCCAGGGTCCGCTACCTTCATCTGCCCCCCACGGGCCTCCACAGGGCGTGCGGGAGCATCTGCTGCACAGTGCGGAGAATCCGAAGTCAGTCTGCTGCCCGGCTCCACCCCGGGTGTGTTTGCTCAGCAGCAGGGCCCCACCGAGGGATCCTGTACCAGTGTCCGCCCCTGGCTTGCCACCCAGCTCTGCGCCAGGTGTGTCCCCTCAGCAGTGGGGGCCCACCAGGCGTGTGCAATCGTGGGCCCTCCCGTGGGAAACGTCCAGGCCTGCACTCATCAGCCCTCCCACCGCCCAGTGCACGAACCCTAAAGGGGCTGTGGGCAGCCTGAAAACAGCCCTCAGCCCCTCACCCAGGCTGGCCAGGCATGCCAGCAGGTGGACATCCCCCCCGAGGTGTCCCAGACTGCAAGAGGGCACAGGTTGGGCTGAGGGACCCCTACCCCCCGAGTGCACAAATGTTTGTGCACCGGGCCCCTAATATATATATATATATATATATATATATATATATATATATATATATATATATATCAGTGCATGAAATTCATGCATGGGGGGGGGGGTTCCCTCAGCCCAGCCTGCAACCTCTACAATCAGAGACTGCTTGGGGAATTTCTGACTGCCAATTTAGGCCCAATCCCTTTAGGGCCTAAACCGGCAGTCAGACATCCTTCTCACAATCTGGGACTGCTGGTTCCCAACCGCTCACCTGCCTGCCTGCCTGATCATACCTAACTGCCTCTGCCTGCCTGCCTGATGGTCCCTAACCCTTCTGCCTGCCTGCCTGCCTGATCGCCCCTAACCTCACTGCCTGCCTGTCTGATCACCCTTAACTGCCCTCCCTGCCAGCCTAATCTGGCACCTAACTGCCCTCTCCTGCTGCCCTGATCTTGCCCCCAACTGCCCTCCCCTGCTGGCCTGATCTCACCCTGTCTCTGTCTCTCTTTGGTTTTCTCAGCAGTCCTCAAGGCCTCCCTGCCTCCTTGTGTTCCTTTTTCCCTTATCCAGCTGGAAGGGGGCAGGGCCAGTGGGGACCACTCCATGCTCTGCTGGCCCTCCCTTTCATCCAGGCCTCTTCAGATCCAGTCTGTTTTGTTTCTTTATTCTGAGAGAGACTCTGAGAGCAAGCTGGGAGGGAGGGAAAGAAAGGGAGAAAAGGCTGTGAGCTTGTGAGCGCTGTGTGTGTTGGTGCGTGTATGTCATTGTGAGTGAGCGTGAGTGCCAGCCCCGCCTCCCCCATCCCCACATCTGCTGCCACAAGTCCCCACCCACCACAGCCTGCTGCACATGCAGCCTGGTTGTTAGGTTGAGTTTCTGGTTGTTGTGTATGTGACAGATCCAGGGTTTTTATATATTAGGAGATATATATATATACACACACACACACACATACACACACATACACTAGGGGCCTGGTGCACAAAATTCGTACACTGGCGGGGAGGGTTCCTCAGCCCAGCCTGCCCCCTCTGCTGTAGCCACTGCCAGTAACCACAGCCATCAAGGTGTCTTCATCAACAACACTCAGCCATTGATTTTTAGAGAATGTGGAAGAGAAGGGAAAAAACAGAGAGAAACATCAATGTGAGAGGAACACTTTGATTAGTTGTTCTCCTGCATATGCCCTGACCTGGGCCCTGGCCAGGTAGAAGCCTACAACCTAGGTACATGCCCTTGGTCAGAATTGAACCCAGACCCTGCAGTCAGCAGGCTGAGGCATTATGCACTGAGCCAAACTGTCTAGGGCAGGATATGACATTTCTTAGCCCTCTAGCAGTGGACCTTTGTTTTTTCTCAAGGAGTGTGGTGGAAAAACCCTAGATTGCCTTTTTAGATTTTTATTGCCCAAGCTACTAAGAATATTACCAGTGGCATGCAGGGAGCTTAGCCAGTAAGCAGTAAGAAAAGGTGTTTCCTCTGTAGTTCACTCTGATCACCAGCTCCACCCCTGTCCCTCCAATCCCAGCTCCACCCCTGCCTAGGCCTGTAACCTCTGGCCGACGATGCAGGCCTGGGCAGGAGACCTCCAAGTTCCTCCGATCACCAGCTTCAAAGAGCCCAGGCCTCTGTGATCACCGGCTCTGATCCTGCCCCCTGCCATTGCCAGCTGTGCCCTTGCCCCACTGGCAGCCTCTGGCCAAGGCTGCAGGCCTGGGCAGACCTCCAGGCCCCTGCTTTGCTGGCTCCACTGGTGCCAGACCTCTGTGATGGCCAGCTCTGCCCCTGCCCATGCCTGAGGCCTCTGGCAAAGGCCTCTGGCCTGTGCAGGGGACCCCCAGGCCCCTTTGATTGTGTATTCCTACCCTAGGGCCCCCCGCCTCCTCCGCCATCTACCTGGCTAACAGACCTGACCACTTCAGAGGTGGGGCTGAGCCTGCCTGAGCGGCATCATCTTGTGGCTCTGGGGGTGGCCATCTTGTGGCTATTGGTGCCACCATCTTTTGGTCATGTGAGGGAGTAACACCTAATTACCTAATTTGCGTATTACTCTTTTATTAGATAGGAAATATATATATATAATGATCATGCAGTCTTCTCCTGCAAAGCCTTCCTGCAAGGCCTATCTTTATTGTCATGAATTTCTATTAAACTCACATTTTAAACTAACATTTCTCCTTTGGGTAAAAACTCCTGGAAAACCCATCAGAACTTATGATTCTATGATCCTTGGATCCTTTGTTGGCCTCCTGTATTAACTTTCCTTCTTTCTCACTGTTCTTTGGAAGGTCACAGATGATCACCTATCAATATACTCAATGTAAAAAATATTCAGTCTTAAATTATTTTCTTGCTCCACAGCATTTTTCTGTCAAGTTTCCCACCCCAAAATCTCATTCCTCATTTAGTTCCCTTAACATTGCCTTCTTCTGATTTATTAAGCAAATTGATGGCATGCAAAATAATAAATAAATATAAAACGTGTGTGGAGGAGACACTTTCCCATTGTATTTTCTTCATGGTGTCCATTACCACTTTCAATTACTCTATTTGCCAGGCTTCTTGTTACTATCATTTTTTTCCAGCACCAGAATGTGTGCTCATGACAGAAGCCTTGTCTATTCTATTCAATACAGCTACATCCCTAGCACCTAAAGTGATGCCTGGATGGGAGGGGAGGGAAAGAAAAGGAAAAAAGGAAGGAGGGGGGATGAGGGAGGAAGGGAAGGGAGTGAGAGAGGAAAATAGGGAGGAAGGGAGAGAACAGAATGAAGAATGGAGGAAGGGGAAAAGATACAAAGGAGTGTGAAAAGGCTTTAAACTACTTGCTTTAAACATTTCATTAGCCAGTACATGTTTTACCAAGTATTGCGCGTTCTAATTTTTAAATGTTTTGTGTGGATTTAAAAAATCAATAAACTGGCCTGGCTGGTGTTGCTCAGTGGTGTTGAGCTCAGTCCCCAATGGGAATGTGCAGGAGGCAGCCCATCAATGATTCTCATTATTGATCTTCCTTTCTCTCTCCTTTTCCCTTCCACTCTCTGAAGTGAATTGGAACAAAACTTTTAAAGAATCAATAAACTGATGTATAATCCAACCCAGGTCTCTTCTCCTCATAAATTGTCTTTTTTCATCATTCTGTTTTAGAGAAAATGAGAACCTATACAGTTGACTTGCCCAAGGTCATGTGGCAGAGCTGAGACAAGTTCTTTCCACTGCATCACTCTGGAATTTCTTAAACCCTCCAACCAGACTTACACCTTTTCTCTAAAGAAAGCAAGTGAGAGCTCAGAGTCCTTATTTTTAAACCTGCATTAAATGGAAACCTTTGGAAGAGCAGGTGGTGGTAATGCTATGAATCTGGCTCAGCAAGTGAACACTGAGGTCATAGTATTTTTCACATTTAGTAACTTCAAAAATATAGAGATGATGTAAACTTCCTAAGACTTGTTGCCAACCTAGTGATACTGGTAACTTTGGGCAGGAGCTTATATCATTGGTCACAGCAGGAACATGGGTGGCCAATGAGCTCTCTCTAGTCAAGAAAGATGCTCTGGTAATGCTTTCAGATAGCTGTCTTGGATTCTCATCCTGCTTACAGTAACACTAGCAAGGCTGCTTAAATTTCCTATTAGATACATGACAAAAATATCTCATGATGTGAAGTTGCTAAGACCAAATAGTTCCTACTTCATAGAGTTGAAAGATTTAATGTGCGAACAAATTTAATGTGCTCTGCAAACACGCTGGCACTTAGTCAGTGCACATTAAATGTCACTTTGAAATGAAAAGTAGGTTGAAATGAGAATAAATTTGAATTTTTGATATTCTGCCTTAAATTGGGCCATTCACCACTCGGTCTATCTGGAACTCTGCTTAAAGTAACCCACCCTCAGTGAAAGAATCACACAATCATAGGTCATACTTGAAAGAGACATTCATTGTGATCACCTGATTACAAATGAGGCAAGAAGCAAACAAATAGCACCACTGCCAACATTGGCCAGAGAGACATTACCGAGGGCAGCAATAGAATACAGTTTGAACCCAGATCTCTTTCTCCCCAATCTATCGCCTTTTTCCCTGCCCCAGACAGCAATGTTTGTTGCAGTTTGCATTTGGCCCATTTTTTTTAAAAAATTATCTTTATTGGTGAAAGTTTTACAAATGTTCCACTTCTTCCCCCACATACTCTCTCCATGATGCACTGTTCCCCAGGCATTTGGCCCATTTTAAATCCTCATCTGGGGATATTTTTTTTCTCCATTGATTTTTAGAGAGTGTGAAAGGAAGAGGGAGAGACAAAAGAAAAAAAAAAAAAAAACAGTGATGTGAAAGAAACACATGATTAGTTGCCTCCCGCATTGCACCGTGACCGGGGTCAGGCATAAAGTCCGCAACCAAGGTACACCCCCTTAACCAGAATCAAACCCTGTACCCTTCAGTCCCCGGATCAACTCTCTATCATCCACTGAGCCAAACTGGGTAGGGCGATTTGGCCCATTTTTTAAACTTTCTTCTACATTAAATACTGTCACTCCCTGAGGATAAGACATATACCTTCACCTTTAGGCTGGAGGCCCTATCTTAATGGAAGGTCTCATGAGCACATTATATGTATTTCACCACACAGGGGATCACAAACAGTAAATCATATTGAGGATACTTCCAGGTCGAAAGCTCTGTGACTTTTTGTAGTCATAATGATGATTCCAACCAGTTATTCTGGAATGCTTCTCAAATATGTTGTTTAAAATAACAGGGACATATGTAAAATGATTCATATCCAAAATAATTTTTAAATGACCATTAAAAAGTTAAGTATTAATAATTTAGAATTATGTGCTATGCAATGTTGTGCTGAAAGAAAGAAAGAAAGAAAGAAAGAAAGAAAGAAAGAAAGAAAGAAAGAAAGAAAAAGAAAAGAAAAGAAAAGAAAAGAAAAGAAAAGAAAAGAAAAGAAAAGAAAAGAAAAGAAAAGAAAAGAAAAGAGAAAAGAAAAGAAAAGAAAAGATGATGACCCTGGCCTGTGTGGCCCAATTGGTTGGGCATTGTTATGTGCACTGAAAGGTTGGCAGTTTGATTTCCAGACAAGGTACATGCCCAAGTGGTGGGTCTGATCTTCGGTAAGGGGTTGTACAGGAGCCAGCTGATCATATTTCACTTTCACTTTGATCTCTCCCTCTCCTTTCCTTTCTCTCTAAAAATCAATTTTAAAAAATGTTAAAAAAAAAGATAAGTTATTGTAAAGGACAGAGGATGTTAACCTTAAAGGTGTTTTAATAATAGTTCTCTTGCAAGTATATCTCAAATTTTGGGAAATTAATATTTCCTATTCATGGAAAATGATGCTTGGGCTAATTCTGATTAGTAGACTGTAGTTAATCATTTGGTAAACAACAATTAAAAAAACTAAAAATTATTTTGTTTGACTTTAAAACTTCAACAAGATGCCCCTATAAAATTGTATATTTTTTTCTTAAATCATCTCATTTTTATTGTAATTTACATATAAACTAAGAATGTTTTAGCTCCATTTGATTGACCTTCAACTGGCATTTAAGCTTTAAAAGGAAAGCTAAACAATTCACCTCATTTCTGTGTAGGTGAAAGTAAACAAATTTAATGTTCACCCCTGGGCTATAAGTGATGTCTGCTTATCATATTAAAGGAGTAAAAAGAACGCAATGGTCTAAGAATGAAGAACTTGGGTTTGAGTCCACTCTGGTGCTTTGCATATTCTCTGATTCTTGGGTCATGGCCAGTTTCTGATTTCAGTTTCTTAATCTGTAAAATGAGGTGGAATCTTCTAAATTATTCAGCTCTCCCAATAAGTCACTGATCTTTCAATAAACACCAAAAGGTTTAGGAGATGGCACAATTAAATTCCTTCGACGCTCCCACACACCTGTGAATGACTTAGCAGCAGAAAATAGCCACCTCTCCATATGGATTTAGCTTCTTCCAGCTCCAAGCAGCTGGGCAAGCAAGCAGATGTATTTGTGCTACTACAATAGAAAATAACAAGTTTTCTGTATTTCTCCGTGTTTCACAGAGAGATAACTTAAAATGTTTCACTTCCATATTTGAGTATTCCCTAAACCCTGCCAATTTGCATGTGCATTACATTCTTCTACTTCCTCTTTCTAGCACTCAGCCAATGCAGAATTCAAATCCTCAGTCTTTCTGACCTGAATGACTGCAAAAGCCTTCTGATCCATGCTTAGCTTTCCTCTTCCTATAGCTACTCCCTGTCCTAAGTTAATCTACTTAGAACTCAATCAGACAACATTTAAATTTATTTTTTTTTTGAGGAAACTCCATACTGTTTTCCACAGTGGCTGCACAGGTCTGCATTCCTACTTGGGAGTGAATGAGGGTTCCTTTTCCTCCACATCCTCACCAGCACTTGCCATTTGTTGATTTGTTGATAGTCATTCTGATAGATGTGAGATGGTACCTCACTGTCATTTTAATTTGCATTTCTCAGATGATTAGTGACTTTGAACATGTTTTCATATGTCTCTTGGCCTTCTGGATGTCCACTTTTGAAAAGTGTCTATTTGGGTCCTTTGCCATTTTTTTATTAGATTGTTTATCTTCCTTTTGTAAGTTGTATGAGTTCTCTATAAAATTTTGGAGCTTAAAACCTTATCAGATACAACATTGGCAAATATATTCTCCCATGCAGTGGGCTTTCTTGTTGTTTTTTTTTTTTTATGATTTCTTTGGCTGTGCAGAAGCTTTTTATTTTTATGTAGTCCCATTTGTTTATTTTCTCCTTAGTTTCCATTGTCCTAGGATCTGTGTCAGTAAAGATATTACTATGACATATGTCTAATATTTTGCTGTCTATGGATTCTTCTAAAATTTTTATGGTCCCCTGTCTTACATTTAGGTCCATTTTGAGTTTATTTTTGTGTATGGTGTAAGTTGATGGTCTAGTATGGAGTTTCCTCAAAAAATTAAAAATGGAACTCCCATTTGACCCAGTAATCCCATTTCTAAGAATATATCCCAAGAAATCAGAACCACCAGTCAGGAAGAATATATTCACCCCTATGTTCATAGCAGCACAATTTTCAATAGCAAAGATTTGGCAACAGCCTAAGTGCCCATCAGCAGATGGATGGATTAAAAAACAGTGGTACATCTACACAATGGGATACTATGCTGCTGTAAAAAAGAAGGAACTGTTACCATTTGCAACATCATGGGTGGACCTGAAGAGCATTATGCTAAGTGAAATAAGCCAGTCAGAGAACAATAAATGTCACATGATCTCACTCATTTGTGAATATAATGAACAACATAAACTGATGAACAAAATAGAGCCAGAGACATAGAAGCATCAAACAGACTGTTCAACCTCAGAGTGAGGGCAGGGGACAGAGAGGGCATAAGAGGTCAGCCAAAGGACTTGTATGCATGCATGTAAGCATAACCCATGGACACAGATAGTAGGAGGGTAAGGGCATATGCTGAAAAATGGAAACAGCAAGGGAAAGGTCAAAGGGGAAGGGGGAAAGGGGAAGGAGACTTATGTAATACTTTAAACAATAAAGACTTTTAAAAAAGACCACAACTTCTTAAAAAGTTGATGGCTCCTAATTACCTCTAGAATAAAAGTCTAAGCTAATTAGCTTTATGTTCACATTATTTGATCCCAACCTATCTTTCCAACCTCAGCTCCCTCTCCACTCTCATCCACACACCCTATAGTCTATCCCAAGGAAACATGTGTTTCTCTAGTCTAGAATAACATCAGACAATATTTACTGAGCATTCTCAAAGTGCCATGTGCTTTTACATACATTATTTTACTTAATCGAATAACACACTTCAAGATAGGTAATATCTTAGTTTTCAAGAGAGGTTGAATAACTTGTGCAAGGTTTCTCAGCTATCAGAGAGTGAGTAGGGTTCAAAAACAGGTGTCTGCATTTTCATGTTCTTTCCACTTGCCTGTACTGCTTTCCCAAAGACAGCTTGTACTTTCTCTTCTTCATACATATGCTCTTTCCATTCTGAAATCTTCTTTCTATTTCTACCTGTTTGAAACCCACTCATTCCTAGACCCATCTAAAATGTCAGATCATCTGAATATTTTTTTATATTCAGCTAATGGAATAGTCTCTTCTCGGTGCTCCATAATTTTGCTTATAGACACATATAACATTATGGATAATAGTAGAGATATTTGTGCGCATGCCTTAAACTCCTAGAAAATGTAAGTTCCTAGAGGTCAAGGGCCATATTAACCTAATACCTGGCATTTATTACAGTGTCAGAAATTTGGTAGTATTCATTAAATGTCTTTTGGGATGAATGAATACATAAATAAGCAAATAAAAAAATTACTTTATCCATATTATGCTCATTGATATATTTAGAGCTGATAGATGTATAGCAAAATCAACAACTTAACACTCCACAGTACTAAGGTTGGCACAGAAAGAAAACTTACAAAAGAGCATAGCTCAAATTTTAAAAATAACTAATTTGTATTCAGAAATGTTATGCTACTCATGACAAAACTGATTACTCCTAAAATAAAAAGCGACCATTTTCTTGTAAATTAAAAAAAAATCCAATTTCTACTGATATTGTGGTTAAAAATAGCCATTTTGTCTAAATTGCTCAAACATGAGTCGGCTTCCAATCTTGGAGCAAAATGAAACTTTCAGTCTTTCTGTGAGGATAGGTGGTGATGATTTTTCACATAAACTCACAGCTAGGCAGAGGGTTGGGTGTGCTCCAGAGTGAGTGCCACATTTTTAGTTTGTTACAACAACGATGACAATTAGCAAGATACAAGCACATGGCCCGTCTAAGGCTTTTGTGGAAAGCATTACTGCAGTCACGCAATAAGACTCCATATTTAGTCAGACGTGCCTACTTATCCATTGAGGAAAGAAAATGCCTCAACAATTTAACATGCCAAGAAGATATCATTTGTGCAGAACCTGCAAACTATTTTAAAGAAGGTGAATACCAGGGAATCAATGCTAGAAAGCTGTGTTTTACATCTTTGAGATGGCATTAAAAAAGAGAAAGCTTTCTCTTGGAGCATGTGTTAAATACAGAGACCCACAGGTCTCAGTTCCCCTCTACAATGTCACTCCTCTCTAATAGAGAGGGAACTGCTCCCACCATAATCTTCCAACCTTTTCTTTGTCACTTTGGGGCAAAATACCATTCCTAAAACACAACTTGTATCATGCTACGAGTTTTCATACAAATCTAGAACACCTCTGCCATCTAGAATAGTGCAAGAAAGCTTCAAGACTTACCTCACTTCAAGCTGGAATGGCCTCTCCTACCCCACATGAGCAGATACTCTATCTTATTTATTTTTGTATCTTGTAAAGCATTATGAAGTAGCTAATCAAATATAATTTTATGTTTACTGAATTAGAGGCTAAAAAACAATACATTTTTTTGCAGTTAAACATAGGAAAGACCTAAGCATAACTGCCTTTATCCCATAGAAAAATGTCTGACCAAAAGTATAATCTTAATAAAGATTTTAGTAGGTGGTGGAGAAATATCCTGGAGCTATAAACATTAAGAAGAAAGAAATCATATCATGCCAATGGACCACTTTCATGGTTCCAAATGTAGTTTGTACTCTGCTGGTTCTTGCTGTCCTGTCCAAATCTAATTTTAGAAATTCAGCAGGCAAATCTTATAGAGATAAAAAAATAACAGAATATGAAGAAAAGATGAACTTGGGTAGTGATATCATTAAAAGTGGTTGCTGGTAAATGCTTTTCAAAATGGTGCTTTCTCATCCTAATTCTCAGTCTTTTGGAAGCATAGCATCTCCAGTGTTTCATGTTACAGTTGAAGAAACAGGTGCAGAGAAATTGCTCACCCAAGGCCATGGGGCAGTAAGTGGTAGAGAAACAATATAAAAGCAGGAGTTTGACATTGGAATTTGACATTGGTTTTGTGTTATGATGCCTTAACTATGCTACTCTTCCAGCTGCCTATTCTATAAAACAAGACTACTTATCTATTTCCTTAGCTCCTGACAGAAGTAATCTAAGAAGAAAGCTTAAGACCTGTTTCCAAACTTACAACCTGTGCAAGGGCCTATAATTCTGGAATGTATTCTTGGGTTTTGGGATGACCTTTCATATCTGCCTTCTTCAAGATGTATTTAACTTGAGATCTTTTTTTAAAAAAATAACAACATCCCAAGTTTGGAATAACTCATTATATTTATTTACTCTCCATCAAAGAAATTGCATATTTATAGGTTATTTTTTTAAATGACTGATATTAGGAACTAACAATGATCTTCCTCAAACTATTCCAAAAAATCCAAGAGGAAGGAATACTTCCATGCTCTTTTTTATGAGGCTACAATTAGCCTAATTCTAAAATGAGCTAAAGACACTACAAAGAAAGATAATTTCAGTCTAATATCTCTGATGAACAGAGATGCTAAAATCCTCAAAAAAATGTTAACAAATCAAATCCAGCAATAAAAAAAAGTCATACACCATGATCAAGTGGGATTTATTCTGGGGATGAAAGGCTGGTACAATATTTGCAAATCAATAAATATGATACACCACATAAACAAATTGGAAGACAAAAATCACATGATCATATCAATTGACACAGAAAAAGCATTTGACAAAATTCAACACCATTTTTTAAAAATATGTTTTATTGATTTTTTACTGAGAGGAAAGGAGAGGGATAGAGAGTTAGAAACATCGATGAGAAAGAAACATCGACCAACTGTCTCCTGCACACTTCCCGCTGGGAATATGCCCACAACCAAGGTACATGCCCTTGACTGGAATCGAACCTGGAACCTTTCAGTCCTCAGGCTGACACTCTATCCACTGAGCCAAACCTGTTAGGGCCCAACACTATTTTTTGATAAAAAATCTCAGCAAAGTGGGAATAGAGGGATCATACATCAACATATTAAAGGCCATATATGTCAAACCTACAAATGTACTCAATGTACAAAAACTAAAACCATTTCCCCTAAGAACAGGAACATGACATGGATGTCTGCTATTGTTACTATTATTCAATGTAGTGCTGGAACTACTAACCTCAGTGATCAGACAAGAAAAAAATAAAATGCATCTAAATTGGAAAGGAGGAAGTAAAACTGTCATTCACAGATGACGTAATATTGTACATAAAAAACCCTAAAGACTTCACCAAAAAATTAATAGATTAATAAGTGAATTCAATAACATAGCAGGATACAAAATTAACACCCCAAAATAAATAGCATTTTTATATACTGTAATGAACTCTCAGAGAGAGAAACTTAAAAAAAATTACCTTTGCAACAAAAAGCAATTAAAATATTTAGGAATAAACTCAACCAAGGAGGTAAAAAAAGCTGTACTTGGAAAACAATAGGACATTGAAACAAAGTTAGATGAAGACATAAAAATAGAAGGAAATAGTATGTTCATGGATTGATAGAATCATCATCATTAAAATGTCTATACTACAAAGCAATCTATAGATGCAATGCAATCCCTATTAAAATGCCAGTGGCATATTTGACAAATCTATAACAAACACCCCAAAAATTTATGTGGGACCAAGAAAGACTCTGAATATCTGCAACAATCTTGAGAAAGAAGAACAAAGTTGTAAGAATCACAATACCAGATATCAAGTTATACTATATTCAAAACAGCCTGGTACTGGCACAAAAATAGGCATATAGGTCAATGGAACAGAACAGAGACCCCAGAAATTGGCCAAAGCCATCATGTTCAATTAACATTTGACAAAGGAGGCAAGAGCATACAATGGAGATAAGACAGTCCCCTCAATAAATGGTGCTGGAAAAACTGGACGGGTACATGAAAAAAATAATAAAACTAGACCATCAACTTACACTATACACAATAATAAATTGAAAATGGATAAAAGACCTACTTGTAAATTGTGGAACCATAATAATCTTAGAGTTCATAGGCAGTGAAATTTCAGATGTCTCTCATTATAATATGTTTACTGATACATCTTCTAGGGCTAAGGAAACAAAGGAGAAAATAAACAAATGGGACTACATCAAAATGAAAAGAATCCATGCCATCTAAGACTGAAGACCAAAAACTGTTAGTTTCAAAGAGCAATGTTACCAATTCTATTTACTAAGTTGATATTTTTTTCTGTTTCCCAATCCTTGGTATTTGATTTTATCTTTGTTTAATTCTTCCTACAACTTTTTTAAGTTCACTTTATTTATTATTTTTTAAAAAATATTTTATTATTGATTTTGTACAGAGAGGAAGGGAGAGGGATAGAGAGTTAGAAACATCGATGAGAGAGAAACATCGATCGGCTGCCTCCTGCACACTCCCTACTGGAGATGTGCCCACAACCAAGGTACATGCCCTTGACTGGAATCGAACCTAGGACCTTTCAATTCACAGGCCGATGTTCTATCCACCAAGCCAAACCGGTCAGGGTTTAAGTTCACTTTATTGATATCTTTTTAATTTCTTATCTTTTATGCTTGGTTACTTTCTTGATTTATAATCAAGCAGTATGAATAATTTGCCTTTTAGTGTAATTTTGGCTCAGAATCATGAATAAATTAATATAGTTATTGTCAAATATAAATAAGTGATGATATATCTACTGATTTAATATTATGCAACTCTTAAATGCTTCTAAATAATTCTTATCACATGAAAAAGTTATAAACCATTTTATACAGTATTATCTCAATGTTTAATGTTTTTTTATGCTTAAAATAGTTCAAGGAGACTCATTGATATTTAGCTCTAAATGATGATATTATATCTGCATTTTGTTTCTTCCTGTGTCTTTATGCTTTTCCATTTTTAAAAATTTAGGCAATCATTAACATGCATAGAAATAGAAAGAGAAATAGAAATTATACTGAACAGCAGAATGACCAGAATGACTGGTGGTTGGTGGTTATGATGTGCACTACAGCAGCCAACCAGCCTGATCCAGGCCCTGATCACCCCACTCTTGGCCAGCCCAGCCCCTACTTAGCCCCCAACACCCCAATTGGGGATGGGGCTGGCCAGCCAACTGCCTGTGCCCCCTCTGCCCTCAATGGTCTTGCCTGATGGGCCCCTATCAGGAAGGACCAGCTGGACCCCACCCATGCACTAATTCATGCACTAGGCCTCTAGTGCTATGATATTAAGTTAAAAACACTACTAAATGTGTTATGATCATTAACCTAGAAAATTTAAATACACAGGAAAAAAAATAACAACACAGAAGTAAATTGACAAAAATGAAAACTACATTGTTCTCAATTGGGAAGTTGTAGAATAAATTTATTTTGTTTGGTATTTTTCTAACTTTCTGTAATTAGATAAAATGGACTTTATAAGAAGAAAACAAAATAGATTGATAGCTAGATGTCATTGATTGTAAAGCCCAACCCAACAGGTATTTTTTTTTTTTAAGCCCACATAACCTTTAGGCTGTTCAAAGAGAATCCCAACTGCTCTCCTGGACTCTTTTCTTGTGTGTCTCCCACCTTATTCTCCACAATGCTAACAGGTCCCTAAGAATCACTTTCTACCTATGAAATGGAGTTTGAAATTTTGACATCAGCAAGCAAGCTCTCCACTTCCTATTCCCTGAGTGTATGTCTAAGCTTATACTCCTTTTTGTTTCTTTAAACAAATTCTACATTCAGGTCAGACTGAATGACAAATTTAACTCCCAGCTTGTAAAAACTTAAGTCCTTACAAGAATAATTGTGTATAATATCATTCCCCACTTGTCATGTATCAAAATGTAATAAAAACTTCTAGATCCTCCCTGATCACCTCAGCTGGAAAAAGCAACTTGCTTTTAACTTTCCATGGCCCCTACCTTATATACTGCCTTCAATTATAGTCATTTTTGTTATTGGTACATACTGAGTTTCCATATAAACAGAATTTACAACATATATGTGTCCCTGTAAGTAATCTTGAAAGTCCCATGTCTTTTTAAAATATACCATATATATTTTTATTGATTTTAGAGAGAAAGGGAGTGGGAGAGAGAGATAGAAACATCAATGATGGGAGAGAATTGTTAATGAACTGCCTCCTGCATGCTCCACACTGGGTGATCGAGTCCACAACACTGGCATGTGCCATGACCGCCTGGTTCATAGGTTGACACTCAACTACTGAGCCATGTAAGCTGGACTAAAGTCCTGTGTCTTATTCAGCACTTTCTGCTCCCTGACACCATTTCCTGGTGAGAGCTTGCATACAGTACATTCTTAGCAAGAGATGATTGAAAAGATTTGTTAAATAACCCTGTTCTTTTCTAAAACATGATGATCTGACAGAAATCTAGGTTGTTAATTTTGTTTTCTGTATTTTTTTGAACATATAAGCATCAGAAATGTATAACACTCTTCCTTATTTGACAGCTGTGAGGAATGAGTCCATTCCATGAAGCCATAATTGATAGAAAAGTATGGGTGAACACAGAGGTGAGAGTTGAGTTTGTGTTTGGGGGAAGGGTGTGTCTATTCAGTGAGGCATCCTGAGCAAACTGACACTATAAGGACAGAAGACTGAGCTTAGTGGTAGAGACTAGAGAGAAATGGGCAGTAAAGGACTGGTAAGTCTGAAGTCTAACCCTCAGCAAATACCTAGGAGAAGTCTTATTACCCATGGCTGATTTTCACATGTCCCATGGCATGAGATGAAGACCTAGTAACACTTGCAGGGCCAATGACAATGTGGTCCCTTTACATTTATTTTTTCTCTTTTTTTGCATATTCAATCTAATAGAAGAGTAATATGCAAATTGACCATTACTGCAACACATAAGATGGCTTCCTCCATGTGGTCAAAGATACCCACCCCCATGTGGACACAAGATGGCCACCACAAGATGGCCAGCAGGGGAGGGCAGTTGTTGGTGATCAGGCCAGCAGAGGAAGGCAGTAAAGAGTGACCAGGCTGGCAAGGAAGACCAATTATAGATGACGGAGTCAACAGGGGAGGGCAGTTGGGGACAACCAGGCCAGCAAGGGAGGGAAATTAGGGGCAATTGGTCCAGCAGGGGAGGGCAGTTAGGGGTGACCAGGCTAGCAGGGGAGAGCAGTTAAGGGTGATCAGGCTGGCAAGGGAGAGAAGTTAGGGGTGACTGGGCCAGTAGGGGAGGGCAATTAGGGGCAATAGGGTCAGAAAGGGAAGGCAGTTAGGGGCAACCAGGCTGGCAGGGGAGGGAAGTTAGGGATAATTGGGCCAGCAGGGGATCAGTTAGGTGTCAATCTGGCTGGCAGGCTAAAGTGGTTAGGGTCAATCAGGCAGGCAGGCAGGTTAGCAGTTGGGAGCCAGCAGTCTTGGATTGTGAAAGGGATGTCCAAATGCACCTTTAGGCAGAATTCTGGTGAGGCCTAAAACATCTGGTCTAATTAGCATATTACCCTTTTATTATTACCCTTTTGTTAGCATATTTACTATTACCCTTTTATTAACATATTACCCTAAACGGGCAATCAGACATCCCTCGAGGGATCCCAGACTGGAGAGAGTGCAGGCTGGGCTGAAGGACACCCACCCCCCATGCATGAATTTCATGCACCAGGCCTCTAGTTACTAATAAGATGTAATTTTTAACATTATTAGAACAGACTGAGGGGAAGGATGCAGGGCACAGGAAAAGATTAACCAAAGATCATACATGCATACTAGAAGCCCAATGCATAAAAATTTGTGCAAGAGTAGGCCTTCCTTCCCTTGGATGTTGGCACTGGCTTCCTTCTGGCACCCAGAACCCAGATTTCCCTCCTCTGGCCACTGGCAGGCACCCAAAACCCAGGCTGGCTTCCCTTGGGCTGCCTGCAGGCACCCAGGACCCTGGCTGGCTTCCCCAGGGCTACCTGCAGGCACCCAGGACACCAGGTGTGTTCCTCTAGGCCACCCCCAGGCACACAGGACCCTACTGGCTTCCCTCGAGCCCTGGCTTCATAAGGAAAAATGTCTGGAATGACATCCAGAAGATATCTGGTCTAATTAGCATATTACCCTTTTATTATTATTATAGACTAGAGGCCTGGTGCATGAAATTCATGCAGGGGGTTGTATCTTAGCCCAGCCTGCACCGTCTCCAATCTGGTACCCCCCAGGGGTTGTCCAACTGTCAGTTTAAGCCTGATTCCTGTGGGCAATCAGACATCTCTCTCACAATCCGGGACTGCTGGCTCCCAACCTCTTGCCTGTCTGCCTGCCTGATTGCCCCTAACTGCTTCTGCCTGCCATCCCCTAACTTCTCCCTGCTTGCCTGGTCCCCCCCACCCCCCGCCCTGCAATTGCCCTCCCCTGCTGGCCTGATCACCCACCACTGTGGGTGTGGGTGCCATCATCTTTGTGAGGGTGTAAGGGTCAATTAGCATATTCCCTCTTAATTAGATAGGATATGCATAGCCAATGAACACAGACAATACTGTGATGAATGTCCTGGGGGGCGAGGGGCTGAGAGAGTCAGCACAAAAAAATAAATTACAAAGGCTTTTAATTATAAATATTACACATCAAAATGGAAAGGAATGGCTGCACCTTAACTGGTTTGGCTGAGTGGATAAAGCATCGGCCTACAGACTGAGGGGTCCCAGGTTCGACTCCAGTCAAGGGCATGTACCTTGGTTGTGGGCATATCTGAAATAGGGTGTGCAGGAGGCAGCTGATCAATGTTTCTCTCTCATCGATATTTCTAATCTCTATCCCTCTCCCTTCCTCTCTGTAAAAAGAATCGATAAAAATATATTAAAACAAAAAAGAAAGAAATGGCTGAGTCTCGGTTATCCTGACCTGTCTCACAGTATCTGTTTGCAGATACTGAAGAAACATATTTCTCTAAAAGTCTGAAAACTTCTGCGTAGAAGCCAACATGAATTTAGTACAAGAGAACTCCAGGCCCCTAAGTTCCATGGGATCTGTGATGGATAAGTGATGGCAGAGGGTAAGATGGATTCAGCAGAAACACAAAAGGTCTCCAGAGACTGTACAAAGGACTGTTAGCTTCACAGGTAGTAACAACGTCAGTGGTGCTAGAATAGGAAAACAAAGCAGTGACAGTATGTTGTGATGAAGGCCAGCCACGTTCATGAACACAAACAAGAAATAGTCCTTGGAGGTTCCCAGAAATAATGGAGGAGAACTTTGGAAAGATTATATATACTGGAGATAGCAAGAGTCAATGATTAGCAGTGGTATCATTAGGCATCTGTTAAAAGTAAATGATTTGGAGCCAAAGAAACTGACTTTGAAAAATGTTTCCTGGTCATGTGGTAATAGACTAGATATTTCACCTTATTAAATTGTGGTTTCCTCCTCTGTGAAATAGGGAAGGGGATACATACACTATATATGTCTCTGTTTTCTGGGTTCACTAATTTGCCTGTCCCATAGTGTGGGCAGCTTCATTTCTACCCTTGCTTCCCAGTTCCCTGTTTGAGCTCACTGGAGCCTTCTTAGGGAGCAGCAATTGTTCATCTAATCAGTCAGAACCTGAGAGGGTCATTGGGAAGAACGACATCCTAAAGTCAATTTCTTGACCCTTTGTCCACTCTTGTAATCCCTTTAGGAAGATGATCCCAATCTGTGCTTTGTTCTAACTTCTCTTCAAGCTGAAGACTGGGTGAGTCGACACTGGGTGTGTTTCTCCTCAGCCTCAGGCATAGCTGTGTTCTTCGATTCTATTTCATAAGAGATTTCCTTTGTGAGCTTTCCCAAACATTAATAAAATCAGCACTTTCCTTCCCATTTGGCTGCTGATTCCTTGGTGAATATGCTCTTTGGCTGGGAACTCTGTAGAAGAGAAGGGATAAATGGTAAGATTTAGGCACCACACCAGCCGCACCCTAAACCACACCCAGAATGCATCATGGTGCCATTTCATAGGATTTTGGAAGGATTAAATAGAAGAATTCATGTAAAGTGCTAAGCACATTCCCTGGCATATAGTACCAACTCAATAAATGTTAATTATTGTTAATAATACCTATGGGTCCCAAATACTTGCCACTGGCTAACTGTACCTGAGCAGATATCTTCCTGGTTTAGGGAAAACTGCTCTGAGGCTGGACATCTAAATATTTGATTGACAAAAACTAGATATAAGTTTACTGTGAATTTTCTCCTTGTAGTTCAATAAAGAAATAAATGTGGGTTTTTTGTTTGTTGGTTGGTAAAGGGATCTGAATGCAAATTTCTCAGACCTGCCTTTACAGACTTAACTTAATGAATCATGAAAGGTGGGGCTGGTGTATCTTCTCAAAGATTTTTTTTTTCTTTATATTAACGATTCCTATTATATTTCTTCTTGAAGGACTGAAGAACAGAGTTGAGGGTAAGGGGCTGATACTCAGAGAAAGGATCTGGTAGAAAAAAGCTCTGAAGATTAACTCCTCACAGTGTGATGGAAGGCCAGGTGTTGAAAAGGGATACAGGCAGCCATAGCAGACCTTTGATGTGATTTGACAGGTAGGCTCCAGAAAGCATTGTTGTTTAATATCCAATATTTAGTTTTTCATCCTGGCTTTGTAATTCCCTATTGCTGTCTTCACCTCTTTGGTAAATATTTTTTAGCCTCGTACTTAATGCTTGGGGACTGCCAGAAGAGGCACATCCATCATTAGGGGAATCCATAAAGGGAGAGGACAAGTAGTATACCAAAGTGGCTAGGAGTCTGCATACATGAACCCAAGAGTTGGCCTTAGCCACCATCTGGACAATTACAACATGTAAATATTTCCAAAGAATACTCAGAAGTATTTCTAGAAGGGGAGATTTCCCCAAAAATGTAGATTAGGGTACCCTTTATTACCTTTAGATATAACCAAACAGATGATTTAAAAGGATAGAGAACTTAAGCATTACAGTAGAAATCCAGAATTGAGTAGCATAGACCAGCCTTTGGAGAACTGGTTCTGTTCCTGCATCTTATTTTTTTCTGACCTTGAATATATCTTCTTCACACTATAAGCTTCAGTGTCTTCCTCAGTAAAATGAGGGTTAAGGTACATTACCTTTAGATAGCTTTGACTCTCAGTAATGCCGACTACATTATTTTACATTCAATCAATCAACCATCCAATCAAATATTTCTGTTTACCATGTTCAGGAACCAGAAAACATAAAGATGAGTAAGACATAGTCCACGAATGATGCATAAATAGATTATTTAAATACAATGTAAATGTGTGCAGAGGGTTCAGAGAACATAAGGGGAAGAGGGAGCAATCCCAGATTGAAGATGTTAGGTATAGCTTTCTAGAGATGACATGCAAACTGATTCTCAAAGTTACCTCCTATTGATTATTTGGTTCATTCATTCCATTTCCTCATTTCATGGAGTGTGGTGAGTACAGGAGAGAATTCTTTTTGCTAATGGCCTCTCTGGCACAACAACAAATTAGAAAAGAACAGAATGTTAAGCAGTATGAGTTGCAGAAATCTATCTGTGGAGTCCAAAAGATAGCATAGTGAAAAGCAATGGGCTGGTTTTCAGTAGACTTGAAGTCTAATTCTGACAGACACTTATTTTGTTGTGTAATCTTGGGCAATTCAGGAGACTGCTCTAAACCTAATTTTCTTCATCAGTGAAAATAAAATAGTGTCCTTGACTGCCTCCCTCAGAAGGCTGCCATGAGGAGCCAATGAAATTCTAGATAGGAAGGGGCTTTATAAAGGAGTTTCCTCATTGGTGGGAAATATACTCTGAAGAGCCTGGCCATCCTTTAAAGGCACAAAGAGAATGGCTAGTATAGGTGGGCCTCTTGCAGAGAGGCAAGCAGTGTTTTACTGAATTCAGCGTTTTACTGAGCAGGTGGGACATTGCAGTCTTAGGTCAAGAATCATAGAGAATGATTTTCCCTCAAGCAGTTCCATTGACCTATATGTCTTCAGTGTGTATATGGAATGGGGATAGCAGTGGGTGAAAGACAAGAAGGAAAGACATTGTCAGCAAAGATCAGGGTGTCACACGCCAGTCACAGTGACAGCTGCCAGGGCTCAGAGGGCTACAGAGCGTGATGGAAAGGCCACTGGATTGGATTCGGACACATTCCCCAGCCTTTGCATCACATACCCAGGAAGGTGGTCTTTGTTCATCTAAGCTCATTCTCAGCCTCCCCGAACATGTGCTTTCCAGGCTGCTGGATCTACTTTCCTCCCAGAAAGGATGACTCATCTGTACTCTCAACACCAGGGAAAGCATCTGCCACTCTGCTGGACCACAACATCTCCGGACCCACAGGTTATGAAACACAGAAACTCTACAGGCAGTTTCCCTGGAAAGCAGACAGGGCCTGTGTGGCATGTCCCTCACACCCCCAGTATACCTAACACTCATGTTTTTCTTGTAGATATTTAGAGAAGCAGAAAACCTGCTAGGAAGGGTGCTGGATTTTGAACCATTCACCTCAAATCACCCAAATGGAAGGGGTAGTAACTCATCTTGTAACTACAAATTTCTGGGTGCTTCCAGATTTTTAAAATTGATTCTCAGAGCCGTGCAGTTTAGATCAGGGAACTGAGGTATTGAAAGGCCAGGTCACTTGCCCAGGGTACCCCAGTGATCGAGTATTGAAACTAGAAATCCAACTCAAAGCAGGGCACCACGAAGTGTATACTCTTGGCCTCACCTTCATCTAAATAAGGAGAGTGATCATGGTGCCTGGGGTCCCTTCTATTTCCTAAATCCTAGGATCCTTTTAAGCCATGTGCTCTGAGAGTAAATTATTTCCTTTTTTTTTTTTTATAACTGTAAGGACATTTAATACCTTACTATATGGTGTGTCTTCTCTTCTTATGATACACTAGGGGCCCGGTGCA
>PVJC01006849.1:0-53463 GCA_004026665.1 Murina feae | reverse complement strand
TAGGAAAAGTACTGTTGATGACGGAAGAATATGAAATTCGTGGTGATGACGAAAAACAAGATACTCTCCCAATGATGCAGAGAAAAAGGACAAAAATTTAACTGACAACAGTGACCCAATGTGATAATGTCAGTGGAGGAAGAAAAGAACAATCTGTTCACAGATTAGACAGGAACATATTAGAAGAAAACTTTTCTAAACTGAAAAGACCTTCTATTTCTGGAAAATTAATACAAAAAGGCCTGCACTGAGACATACTGGCAGTCATACAAATGTTTAACTTTTGAGGAAAATAAAAATTCCCAACAGGCACCCGGCACACCAGGCAAATGGCTCACCTATACCAGCCCAGCGCAGAGTGCTATAATTTGTTTTGATATATAATTCACGTGTAAAATTACAGTTAAGCCCTGGCCGGTTGCTCAGTGGTGAGAGCATCAGACTGAGCACCAAAAGGTCTCAGGTTCGATTCCTGGTCAAGGGCATGTACCTCAATTGCAGGTTTGATCCTCCGGCCCCAGTTGGAAATTACCAGTCAAGTGAGAGAAGGGTCTGAGCGAAGAAAAGAAAAATTAGAGTGTGAAAAAAACTGGCAGTGACATTGGTACTAGTCAAACAAAGGGCTGGCAAAAGCCAAAAACAATGATTGAAAAGAAGATTTAGTGGCTTTAAAAATGTAAATAAAATCTGGATCTATCATTCTGGATTAAGTGGACAAATACATATAGGTTGTGCGGGTAGCAGGCCAGGAGTAAGAAGGCACATTTAATTTCTCCTTACATAAAGAAGAATATGAAACTGAATGATTTGTCATTGACTTATAATTTGTGGAATATAAACTTTTTTTATTATTGATTTCAGAGAGGGCAAAGGAGAGAGAGAGAGAAACATCAACGATGAGAATCATTGATGGGCTGCCTCTTGCACGTCCCCCACTGGGGATGGAACCCACAACCCCAGCATGTGCCCTTGACCGGAATCGAACCTGAGATCCTTCAGTCTACAGGCTGATGCTCTATCCATTGAGCCAAATTAGCAAGGGCTGGAATATAAACTTTTTATTTAGTAACCTTACAGGCAACCGCCAGGACAATTTAAAAATTGGCTTTCTGCCTTGCAAAACTCTAGAAGATAAAAGCGAATATGGAAAACTTCAGAAAACAGGAAATAGCAAAAGTAAAAACTATAAAATAAGATGACAGATAAAGAAAAAATTAGCTACAACAGCAGAGAAACAATGGGTTATATATCAGCCAGAGTGGAGGCGCTGCAGGTTCTTAGGATTGACCCCTGTGCCTCCAGGCTTTTGCTAATGCTGACCCTTAGGCTTGGCTTGCTTTTCTGCCTTAAAGCTAAAGCCCCAGTTCCAGGCAGACCTCTTCCTCCAGGCAGTCCTCCAGTCCTCCAGGTGGGCTGCGCACTCCCCCTCATAGAAAGCTGCTTGTGTTTGTGAAGCAGATGCTTTGGCTCCGAAAAGAAGTCCCCACCTCACTCTCTTATCCAGGATGCAGGATAGGGCCAGGTAGGACAGAGCCAGGCCTCCTCCCAGGTGCTGGGTACAAGATGAAAGTGTTGAAACTCTGCTAAACTGTGTGTGTGTGTGTATAATACACATATTACACACACACACACACACACACACACACACACACACACTTGATCTCAGGGAGGAAAGGAGAAGGCGAGAGATGGAAACATCCATGAGAGAGAACCATTGATTTGCTGCCTCCTTCACGCCCCCTACGTCGAGCCTGGCCATGTGCCTTTGACCGGAATGGAACCTGGGACCCTTCAGTCCGCAGGCCTAGGCTCTATCCCTCCGCCAAACCAGCTAGGTCTGTAAATGTATATTTTAACTTGTCTCCCGCCAGTGAGCATTTCCAAGCAGCAAGTTTCAAATCGGCTGTTTGCTGACGAACGCACACACTGTCCTTGGAAGCCTCCCACACACCCGCCTGTGGTCCCCGCGCGGGGGCGGGTCTTCCCACCGCCGTGTCACATCCACCCACGACATCTGGTGCCGCCCCACCTTGCAGACTCTCAGGGCTGCAGGTGTCCCCTGGGAGGCCGCGTCCGAAGAGCTTGAGCGGGAGAGGAATGGGACTCGGGGCTTGACATCGGGAGCCGATTCACCAATTCTGGGCTCCCTCCCTGTCGACAAAAATGTGGGGTTCAGAGAGGGCGTGGCCCCACTGGATTTGTTGCAGAGACTGGGGACTGAGCCCAAGGAGGGTCTCGGGAAGGAACAGGCTACGAGCAGAGGAGCCCCAGGCGGACTCGAGAGCCTCAACGCGGCTCCCAACCGTGGGCAGGGACTCAGCAACCAAAGGGTTAAAACGCCGCGTCCCGCCCCAGCCCGCGGATTGGCGGCCTCGGGGGGCGTGGCCAGAGGGCGGGCCCGCGTTTGCCGCAGCTGCAGGTGGGCGGGGCCGGGCGGGGAGCGGGAGGGGCGCGGAGCGGAGCTGGCCCCGCGCCGCGCGCCCCGCCGGGCGGGCTTTGGGCTGCGCCAGCGAGCGGGGCCGGTGGCTTCTGTTCCCAAGACCCCGCGCCGGACCCTGGAGCAACGAGTAAGTGAAGCAGGCCCAGCGCGGCGTCCCTCTCAGCTGCAACCTACCCCCGTGCCCTCTGCACCGCGAGACTCCTCCGGCGGGACCCGGAGCTGGGGAGGGGGCGCGTCCCGCCGCTGGGGTCCGGGGGGGAGGGGAGTGGAGATGAGGCCGATGATGTCATGGATGCTTCGTCGGGCCTGGGGAGCAGTGGAGGCCGGAGGGGGTGCGGCCCGGATTATGTCACCTCTCCCTCTGCGCCCCGCCCCCCGGGGCCACACGCGTCGGTGGTGAGCACCGGGAAGTAGGCCGGGATTTCCCCCACCGCAGAGACCCCTTGGGCACCTTCTCGGGACGGCCTGTGGCCGGGGTCTCTGTGGCGCTGCGGGGCTGTGGGCTGTAGGTGAATGGCGAACACCCCCACCCCTCCGCACGGAGACCCGTGTGTGTGCGCGTGTGTGTGATGGGGAGGGTGGGATTGCTGTCAGCCCCCACAGTCCCGAAACCACGGGCTTCCTCAGATCCAGGATCTATGGGATGGACCACCTTCACCCGTTGTTGCCCAGGGAAGATGGATCTCCCCTCACACATCCCAACCAAGAAGTTCTGGAGACCTCTGCACCCCCAAAAGATTTACAGTGCCCCCGATCTCTTTTCTCCCTTAGTCCTTCCCAGAAGACCTTCCTGGTTTTCCTGTCTGGATTCATTGCCTCTTTGCATTGCTCATCACTAGCAATCTCACACATATTCTCTCTGCATCTCCTCAGTGCCAGAGCCCAGGGACCCCCAGGACTTTGCAATCTGTGCCCCGTGGGCACCCACAGGCCTGCACTGGGGAAGCCTCAGAATGAAATCTCCATTAAGTAGCCTGAGCCAAGAGCTCCAAAACCCCTTCCTGCCATGGCAATCAGGATGCTGTCCAGGGAGGCAGCATTTGGATTGGGCCTTGAAGGATGCAGGATGGCTTCAGAGAGCTGGGAAGAGACTGTGTGGAGTGGAAAGGGGCTCAGATCAGGGGAAGTAGGATGTGCAGCGGGAGAGGCCTTGGGGGCCCTGCTGCAAGCTCTGCTCTGGTTCTGGGGGCTGAGAGGAATGCCAGGCATTTTACCCACAGTACATATACTTCTTAAGATTCCTGTAAGGTAGGTGTGAGGATCTAAGGTGAAATAAGCTGCACACAGTTCCACCCTAATTTATATTTGGAGCTGATGCCTCCAGAACTCCGTCTAGTCTCCTGCGCCTGGTGCTGCTCGTGGAAGAATTCTGGCAGAGCAGGGACAAGATCAGCTCTGCCCTTTGGAAAGATTTCCTTGGCAGCTGTGCAGGAGAGGGAGTGCAGAGGAAGAAAAGCCGGTGAGGAGCCCCCAGCAAGGGTGCTGGCAGGAGGGGCTGCTGAGATCTTTAGGAGGTGAATGGGCCGAGCTTGGGACCTCTGAGACCCTGAGAGAAGGTGGAATGTTCCTAGTTTTGGGAGGGACACTGTAGGGAGGGGCAGTGATAACTGTGGTTGAAGGGACCTATCCGTGTAACCCACAGGTAGAATTCACTTGGGCTCTTTGTGACTGCTAATACTGTAAGTAATTTCCCAGGCACTGGAGGTTGATGGTGCAGAGATAGAGGTAGAGTCAGGCAACAGGCTGTCATCCAGGGTGTTGAGCTGAAGCCATAGGCTGCCATTGCAGACCACGCTCAGCTATTGGGACCGGTTCAGGACTCTGACCCATAGCAAAGCTCAGTTCAGTTTCTGTCTATCAGGGAAGCATATGCCCCTCCTTATCTTGCCAGCTCCCTGCTGGGGTTTTGAGGAAACAGGCTTAGCATAGGCAAGAGACGGAATGCTTGCATGGGGTTACCCATGACAAATTAGAATTAGGCCACGAAACTCTTTGGGGAATGAGGCTTGAGGGAGAACTGCTTTGGGTTGGCAGTAAAGGATTCCCAGGTAAAGCACCAGTATAAGAGGCTTAGGAGCTCTAGCTGGTTTGGCTCAGTGGATAGAGCCTCGGCCTGTGGACTGAAAGGTCCTGGGTTCAATTCTGATCAAGGGCACATGCCTGGGTTGCGGGCTTGACTCCCAGTAGGGGGCATGCAGAAGGCAGCCAATCAATGATTCTCTCTCATCATTGATGTTTCTATCTCTCTCTCTCCCTCCTCTCTCCTCTCTGAAATCAATAAAAAATACTTTTTAAAAAAAGGCTTAGAAGACAGTCCTGGGACCCCATTTCCACCCAGGTCCCTGGGTATCTGAGTCTGGCTGGGGACCACACACTCTAGGGAAGTGGTGGGGCTAGGATCAGCCCCAGCCTGTGGTCAGAATCTTGCTTCCTGGATCTCAGAGAAGGTAGTAGTACTGCATGCTTGTATTGCGCCTTAACAGTTTACAAAGCACTTTCCCAAACATTACTATCCCCTGTCACTCTCATGATCAACATGAGTACTTCTGAGGTTTGCTCATGCTCACACCCAGGCCTCTGGTGCAGCCCCCTTGCCTCTACCTCCAGTCTCACTTCCTTCAGCATATCAACACCCTCAATTTCTATCATGTTTCATTTTAAAATTAGAAAAAAGCCCTTGGGTCCCAAATGACTGCCTTATTTGGCTTCTTTTAGTAGGGAACCTCCTGTCCTTTGCTCCAGACCCCTGTACTCCTGGCTTTGCCTTGCACTACCTTTCCAAAACCATTCTCTCATAGACATCAGTGAGATCCAGGGCGCGCTCGCCAATCCCAATTCTACCTGGCCAGTTTTTAACACCAGAATTGCACCCACGTTCTTGAAAGCCCCCACCTTGTTCTGCAGGGCTTGCCTTCTGGCCTTCCTCCTGCTCCTACACTGTCTCCCAGGTTTCTGAGGCTCTGTCATCCTAGCTAGATGCTGGGCCCCACCCACACTATCCTCGAATGTTGATGAAGCTCAGTCTCTCTCTTCTCCCTCCCTCCCTCCCTCCCTCCTTCCTTTTCTCTCCAGTATGTGGGAGATATCTTTCTCCGGTCTTCTCCAAAGTTTACAGTTTGCACCCCTTTTCCCCCAAACATTCTCCCCCTGTCATGTAAAATGTGTCATGCCCACCCTGTTGCCCAAACCCAGATCCTTCCTTGCCCCCACCCCCTGAACTCCATCTGTATAAAGTTTTGTCAGTTTTTCCTCCCAAATCCTGCCCAGGCCTTCCCACTGGTTCTAAGCTTTAGGCCATTCAGCCTCCATCCTCAGCTGCTTAGCTGCTCCCTATACTGTACCAGGGATGGGGAGAGAAGGATGGGACGGGGATTTCTGATCTGAGGGGTAGCCAGGTTGGTGTATACTGGGAGTGGAGGCAGAACAGGGACCAGGGTGAGGCATGAAAGGCAGGCACCGGGGGCACCAAAGTAAGGAGGGCCTCACTCTCTCTAGGTCTGAACGTGCTGACCCTGCACTTCTGTTGCACTCTACAGGACAGATTTGGCCAAGAGAGGTAGGTGATAAAGTGCTTTCCCCACACCTTAGAGCAGGCGCTGAGAGTGGAATTTCACAAAGGCAGTGAGGACTGGCTTGGTGGTGAACTTTCCAACCACCTAGGGCTGTAATTCCAGGTGTGGTGGCCAGGTGACTCTGAAGGGCAATAGTTTTGTCAGGCTCCGCGGGACACAACATTAGAAGTGGGCACCTGGATAGAAGACAGTCTGAGGAATGCTCAAGGGGCTGCGGGGTGCCACCTGGCCCCCTTCACCTTGGTAGAGGAGTGCTCTTGGCCTGGTTTCTGATGGGGCTTAGGGGATAAGAGCCTGAAGGACACTCCTGCCGTCTCTGGCAAACGGATTTGAGTGTTTACACGGCTGGTAGGCACTGCTTGCAGCCCCTGCCAGGCTGGATTCCAGTATTGGGATCTGTGGGGCAGGCGTTCCCAGGTGCGGGCTTGAGACAAAGGAACCAGGAAGCAGGGTCTCCTGAGCACTGGTAACCCGAGGCCCCGCTGGCCCGGTTCCTGGGGGCCGGCCTTGGGGGGGTGGGGGGTGCACGCCCACTGAGGGGCGCGGAGGACTTCACGGTGCACTGCGCAGGGCCAAGGTCCACAGGGAGTGGGAGAGGGGAGTAATCCGGGAAGTCTTCCCGGAGGCAGTGCGTTCTTAGGGAGGTTCCGCGGCGCGGGATCCTCCCAGGCTCCGCTGGGTGCGCAGGCCCCGCCCCTCCCCGCCCACCTGTGGGAAAGGCAGGCCCCGAGGGAGGCTCGGCGGGCGCCTGCTGCCAGCGGCGCTGCGTCCTCCATCCGGCCTCTGCCGGCTCGGGGTCCCCTTCCGAGATACGGGGTGCGGGGCGGGGGCCCTCCGTGCCGGGGCCCCGTGGGGCCCGCTTGGGAAGACCTCCGGGAGGGCTCGTGGGCCACGCGCGACAGCCGCGGTTCCCGGCCGGCCGCGGGGGTCGGGGCGTGCCAAGCAGCTGCTGCCCCCGGCCCCCACCCCCCGCGCCCCGCTACGCCCCAGGCCGCTCCTGCGCCTGTCGCCTGGGGGCGCCTGGCACGTGGCAGCTCCGCGAGGTAGGTCCTGCGTTCCTTCCTCCCATTTCACAGAGAAGAAAACTGCAGTCCAGGATGGCTCTGCCGGCCTGTCCAAAGTCACTCCGCTGGTTCCGGCCGAGCTCCGACTTCCAGAGTGCGGCGCATGACCCCTGCATACCAGGCCTCCAAGGGCCCCGCGCTTGAGGGGCCTGTCGGTCCCCCACCCCCTGGGGAAGGCCAGGAGAGGAGCCGGTGCTGGTCGTGAGCCTCCACTTGTGCCCTGGGCTGCAACACCCTAGGTCAGGACCCCGCCCACAGTTTTTGGGTTGGGGTGGGTTTCTCTCCCTCCTATAGCCTCTGAGGTTCCCCCTTGGATTCAGGTACTGCTGTCCCCTTTCAACCCCATCTCCCTGGCCGTGCGGTTGGGATGTAGGAGACCCAGGGTAAAGGACCCTAAGTTGGGGAGGTCGCAGTGAAGAATTGAGTGGGCCCCTGGGAAGCTGGTGGAGGAGGTGTGGGTGAGGCGTGGAATGCAGAGCTGAGCAAATGGTGTGTGTGGTGTCCTGGGCTTGGGCTTTGTCAGGTGGGCAACATGGAGCTCCCGTTACCAAGGTTATCACCCTTCACCCAGCCCGGTTCCTTCTCCTTGGGTGTCTGGGAATTCTTGTGTCTGTTTTAGGGAAGGGGACACTGAGAGGTAGGATACAGGTGGTGCTGGGGCTGACTTGGGTGTGGTGTGATGTGGTGGGCATGGGAGTGGGTCTGACCAATCCTGCTTTCTCACCTATGCCCACAGTGCCCCCCACCCCCCCGGCTCAGTCATGGCGAAGCTGGAGACACTGCCTGTGCGAGCTGACTCAGGGCGGGATCCCCTCCTGGCCTTTGCCCCACGGCCCTCTGAGCTCGGACCCCCAGATCCTCGTCTGGCCATGGGCAGTGTGGGCAGTGGAGTTGCCCATGCCCAGGAGTTTTCCATGAAGAGCGTGGGCACCCGCACAGGGGGTGGGGGCAGCCAGGGCCCTCGAGCTGGTGGCAGTGGGGCCAGCAGGGAGAGGCCAGGCCGCTACCCATCTGAGGACAAGGCTCTCGCCAACTCCCTCTACCTCAACGGCGAGCTGCGGGGCAGCGACCACACGGATGTCTGTGGCAATGTGGTGGGCAGCAGTGGTGGCAGCAGCAGTAGCGGCGGCAGTGACAAGGCCCCACCACAGTATCGCGAGCCCAGCCACCCACCTAAGCTCCTGGCCACCTCTGGCAAACTAGACCAGGTCAGCGCCCAGGCCTTTTCCTGGGGATGAGAGGTAGCTCAGAGTGGAAGGTGAAGTGGACCTGCTTAGAATTTGGGTTGTTGTAGATGCCAGGATGGAGACGGAACTTGAAGGATGGGCCTTGGGGGCCAAATCTAGCCGGTGGGTCCAGGACAAAGACTTGGCTTGGGTGGTCCATAAGGTAGACACCCAGCCCTGAGTGACTCCTGGGATGGAGCTCAATGGGGGTGGGAAGTGGGGCAGAAAAGTCTTGTCCAAAGGGAAGAGGCTGGGGTCAAGGCTAAGGCCCATCCTGATGTGCGCTCTCCCTCCTCTGCCTTTACGCAGTGCTCAGAGCCGCTAGTTCGGCCTTCAGCCTTCAAGCCCGTTGTACCCAAGAACTTCCACTCCATGCAGAACTTGTGTCCGCCACAGACCAGCGGGACCCCCGAGGGACGACAGGGCCCTGGGGGCCTCAAGGGTGGACTGGACAAGTCTCGGACCATGACCCCAGCGGGCGGGGGTGGGGGCAGCCTCTCGGACTCAGGCCGGAACTCACTCACAAGCCTGCCCACCTACAGCTCTAACTACAGCCAGCACGTGGCGCCCCTCAGTGCCTCCACCAGCCACATTAACCGCATTGGCACTGCCGGCTATGGCAGTGGTAGTGGCACTGGCACTGGCAGTAGCGGCGGGTCGGGCTACCAGGACCTGGCAACCTCTGACAGTGGGAGGGCCTCTAGCAAGAGCGGGTCCTCCTCATCCATGGGGCGGCCTGGCCACCTGGGACCGGGAGAGGGCGGAGGTGGCGGCCTGCCGTTTTCGGCCTGCTCACCACCCTCGCCCAGTGCTCTGATCCAGGATCTGGAGGAGCGGCTGTGGGAGAAGGAGCAGGAGGTGGCCGCCCTGCGCAGGAGCCTGGAGCAGAGTGAGGTGGCGGTGGCCCAAGTGCTGGAGGAGCGGCAGAAGGCGTGGGAGCGCGAGCTGGCCGAGCTGCGGCAGGGCTGCAGCGGGAAGCTGCAGCAGGTGGCCCGCCGCGCCCAGCGCGCCCAGCAGGGCCTACAGCTGCAAGTGTTGCGGCTGCAGCAGGACAAGAAGCAGCTGCAGGAGGAGGCAGCCCGGCTGATGCGGCAGCGGGAAGAGCTCGAGGACAAGGTGGCCGCCTGCCAGAAGGAGCAGGCCGACTTCCTGCCCCGGATGGAGGAAACTAAGTGGGAGGTGCGGGTTGGGGGCTTGGGCCTTCTCCCTGTCCCCTCTTCCTTCTGTCCCCGCAGAGAAACCCAGAGCCGCAGGCCACCATGAGCACCAGGGGAATAAAAGGTGGGGGGGGGGGAGGAGGAGGGATGTACAAGATTGATTAGCAGTTTCTGAGGGGACCAGAGAGAGCTGTCCCTGGACTGGGTGGGACTGGCTGTGGATGTCCTGAGTCAGAGAAGGGGGCCCTGTGTGTCACTTCTGCCCAGTTTGATGCCCTGGAGAAGCTTGGTACCTGTGGGGCTGGATATGGAAGGTGGGGTGAGGTGAGCAGAGCTCTGCCTTCACCTGGCTTCTCCCACCCCACCCTGCCCAGGTGTGCCAGAAAGCCGGGGAGATCTCCCTCCTGAAGCAGCAGCTGAAGGACTCGCAGGCGGATGTGTCCCAGAAGCTGAGTGAGATTGTGGGGCTGCGCTCCCAGCTGCGGGAGGGCCGGGCCTCGCTGCGGGAGAAGGAGGAGCAGCTGCTCAGCCTGAGGGACTCCTTCAGCAGCAAGCAGGCCAGCCTGGAGCTGGCCGAGGGTGGTGAGCTGCCCACCACCTGCCTCAAGCCGGCACTGACCCCCGTGGACCCCGCCGAGCCGCAGGATGCCCTGGCCACGTGCGAGAGCGACGAGGCCAAGATGCGCCGGCAGGCAGGGGTGGCCGCTGCCGCCTCCTTAGTCTCCTTGGACGGGGAGGTGGATGCGGGTGGGGAGAGCGGGACGAGGGCCCTGCGGCGGGAGGTGGGGCGGCTGCAGGCCGAGCTAGCGGCTGAGCGGCGAGCTCGGGAGCGCCAGGGGGCGAGCTTCGCAGAGGAGCGCCGGGTATGGCTGGAGGAGAAGGAGAAGGTCATCGAGTACCAGAAGCAGCTGCAGCTGAGCTATGTGGAGATGTACCAGCGCAACCAGCAGCTGGAGCGGCGGCTGCGTGAACGTGGGGCCGCAGGGGGTGCCAGCACACCCACCCCGCAGCATGGCGAGGAGAAGAAAGCCTGGACCCCTTCCCGCCTTGAGCGCATTGAGTCCACAGAAATCTGATCCCTGATCTCGGCATGGGACTTTTGACAAATACCCAGTCAAAGGCCAGAGTCCCCAATGTCCCCTCCCACCATCTCTCTTCCCCAGGCTTCCCATATCCCCAGACCAAAGAGGTTCTCAAAGCAGCTGTGACCAGGTCCCTTCCCTTCCTGCACTGAGTGCCCTTCTAGCTCTACTACTGCCCCCCTGGGCCACCCACTGGGCCCTCCTCCAAGGAGGGAACAGGGAGAAGGCAGAGCGAGCAGGGACTAGGGGCCCAGGCTCCCTTCGTTGGCACTCCCTTGCTGGAAACGGAGGTGGCAGGCCTGTAGTGCCATGAGGTGCCCCAGCCCCTCATTGGGTCTGGGCTGCTACTGTTGGCTACTCCGTGTCCAGTAATGTTCCCTGTGCTTACCTCCTAGGCCGTGTAACCTGAGGGGGTCTGCTGAAACTGATAGACCTTGGGCTCCTGGCCTCTCTCCTTCTTGCACTATTCTCTCTTCCTGGGCAGACTGGCAGGACAAGTGGGAGCAGATGGCCTGCCTGTGGTTGAGAGGGCTAGCTGCCCAGCCCCTCCCCACCAAGGTCTCTAGGGCTCAGGCCTCAGAGCCTGGCTTGGTCTGAGTGTGTGTCCATAATTGTGTATTGAGAGAGGGAAGGGCTGGGGCTGGAGGCTCGGTGTCCAGGAAAGATTTGCCCTCCTGTTCCTGGAAGGGTCGCCTGGAGGCTTCTAAGCTCTCCCTCCCCACACCCCTCCCTGGCTACACTCCAAGGGCAATAGCCTCTTCTGCTTGGCCTGCCCCCACACACAGCCACTGTCTGGTTCTAACTACGCTATTAAGTGCTACCTGCCTCTCAGGCACTCCCCTCACCAGTACTGAGGTCATGAGTGTCTGTGATGTCTTCCCCACTCCATTCCCCCAGCCTCCTGCTTTCAGCTCAGAACATCATTGTCACCTCTTCCCTCAAAACTCACCTTTTCTTCCAGTAGAAATTTCTGCTTGATATTTGGTGCACTCACTGCCCACCTCTAAGCTCCACTGGGGCCCAAACCTGAGCCTGAGGCCCTTGTTTTGGGGGGTGGTTGGGATTGCCCTTGAAAGGCAAGGCTGACCTTTGGGTTCCCAGGGCCCCGAGGTAGCCCAGGGAAGGCCTGACATGGCCATCAGTGGGGTTGGGGCAGCCAATGTGACTTTCTCTATGGGCCCTCTCAGAGTTCATCTCCTTAAGGTAGGAAGGGAAAGGCAAATTTCTAATTCACCAGCAATAAAAATTGGAGGAGGCTTGGCCCTTAGCCCTTGTATTTCTCTCTCTTCACTCTCTTCCTCCCACCCCCAAGACTAGTTTTGGGGACAGGGTGGAAAGAGCAGGCAACTACTGTGAGCAAGTCCTCTAACCCCTGACGAGCCTCCTCCCATGACTGGTGACTGTTTAACAAGCTGTGCATCCCCCATGAGAACATGAGTGCCTCTCTGTGTGGCCTCTATCTCTTTGCACAGCCCCTTCCTGTGGCCCTCACCAGATCTCTGAACTGGGTTGGGGAGCCATCCTGGCAATCACTGCCGATTCCACTCACCCCTCAGTGTACCTGTCCCAGAATCTGGGCCTGGGCCAGAGGGGCAGGAGGAAGAGAAGGCATTAGTAGGGAAATAAAAAGAAAGAAAATATTAACAGACTCAGCTTTGGGACTTCCAACCACAAAAGAAATTATATATAAATATATATATAAATATATATCTCTACCATATGTGATGGAAAGACTTTGTTTTCTTTTCCCAAAGAAATAAAATGGAGAAAGCCTCTTGAGTGGCATTCTTTGACCTGTTTGTGTCTTTGCGGGTGAGGGGGTGTGGAGGGCAAAGCTGGAGTAAACATTTCCCAGAGGAGGCATGAGATGAGGTGTTCGCTGGGCCATGCCAAGAGGTTGGCTCGAAGTCCAAGCTCCTCCATATTGCCCAGGAGGAGTCGTAGTCCCACATTTCTGGCCAGCAAGGCATTCTCTTCAGAGTTTCAAGCTGGTTCCAGCTTAAAATCTGGACACCAGGCTGCTGGCCAAAAAGACAGATGATGCAGGATAGCTAGATGCAGCCTGTAGTGGTCTGAGCCACCTTATGGCAATGGGCTGATGTTTGAGAGTAGAATACATACTAATGAAGTCTGAGAACCAGTTTGTAATTAGTGGTGAGGGGCAAAAGGCAGAAATGACCCAAGTGTGCTGCAAGAAGGGAGGCTAAGTGCTGTCCTTTATGATAATTTTTTCTGGCACCCTCACGAAGCTCCCCCTCCCCCCAATCAAGAATACTGGCCCGGCCCTGACCGGTTTGGCTCAGTGGATAGAGTGTTGGCCTGCGGACTCAAGGGTCCCAGGTTCGATTCTGGTCAGGGGCATGTGCCTTGGTTGTGGGCACATCCCAGATGGGAGTGTGTGGGAGGTGGTTGATCGATGTTTCTTTCTCATCGATGTTTCTGACTCTCTGTCCTTCTCTCTTCCTCTCTGTATAAAAATCAATAAAATATATATTTTTAAAAAAGAATACTGGCCAGTATGACTCAGTTGGTTGAGGGCTGTCCCATGCACTGAGGTTGCCAGTGATTCCCAGTCACAGTGCATGCCTGGGTTCAGGCTTGATCTCCAATAGGGGCAGTTTATCGATGGTTCTCTCATCAATGTTTCTCTCCCTCTCCCTTCCTCTCTAAAATCAATAAAAAAAAATTTTTTTAAAAATGAGACTCCATAGTTCAAATTTTTTAAAAAAAAGACTATTATGCTACAAGCAATCCAACCTGATTTACAGGACTTCTTCTTTTTATAAAGATAAACTTTTTTTTTCTTTTTAAAAAAAATATATTTTATTGATTTTTTTACAGAGAGAAAGGGAGAGGGACAGAGAGTTAGAAACATCGATGGGAGAGAAACATCGATCAGCTGCCTCCTGCACACCCCCTACTGGGGATGTGCCCGCAGGTACATGCCCTTGACCGGAATCGAACCTGGGACCCTTCAGTCCCTAGGCCGACGCTCTATCCACTGAGCCAAACCGGTTAGGGCTAAACTTATTTTTTAAGTGGCTTACTTTTTCTCACCAGACAAGTCTGGTAGGCATTCTACGTGTCATAGGTGTTGGTTCTTCAAGGACTTAGGCTGCTCATCCTCTTACTTTCACATTCTTGCTGTTTACACCATGCCACAGGTGGCTGCCACAGCTCCAAGAGGGCATTGAGACAGCACTACTTTATCATGAAAGTAAAAGCTTCCCCAGAACCCTACTTGCATGTTTTCCTTAAAATTTTGTTTGCCAAGACTGAGTCACATGTTCTTTCCATTTTAGGGGAGGCTAGGACATTGAGTATTTGTCAAAGAACAATAGGATTGCCTTGGCTGCCTCTGAGCAATATGGTCCATCCCCTGGGGATGGGCCCTCTGCTCTCTATGGGTTCTGCAAGCAAAGACAGAGTCATAATCAACAATTAACTGTGCCCTGGTCTGGCCCAAGTGAGAGAACTTCCCTGAGCAGTGATGTCAGTGGCCTGAGGCCCCAAATGTTCACACCCAGGCAAAACAGTGCCCTCTGCAGAGCTCAGGAGTTCGAATGCCAGGCTTGCCCACATCTTCCCTTGCAGTGAAGTATCCTGCCTACATTAGTTTTGTCTTCTGGACAAGATGGTGCCCAGGAGGGAGTATCAATTCTCAGGTCTCCTTCCTAGCTCTTAAGATGAGTGGATGAGCCTGGCTGGCAAGGCTCAGTGGTTAAGCCTGGATCTATGAACCAGGAGGTCACAGTTCCGTTCCCAGTCAGGGCATATGCCCAGGTTGCAGGCTCGATCTCCAGTGTGGATCCCCACTGTAGGAGGCAGCTGATCAATGATTCTTTCACATCATTGATGTTTCTCTCTCTTTCCCTCTCCCTTCCTCTTCCTTGAATGAATGAGTGACTGAATGAGTGGACAAGCAACCAAGGCAGTGACAAGGATGATGATTCCTGACCAGCAGCTCTCCAGTGCCCCCGGGAAAGGCTGTCTAGGGCCAGGCCCTCCTGAAAGATCTTGGTGGAGCCGCTTCCTTGCCCAGTTTTGCCCATACGGTCTCAGGTATGACCCCTACTTAGGAAGGTAGAGGTCACCCTGGCTCCTCCATCATAGTACTGGCCTCCTCAAGCTCCAGGTCCTCATCCATTTCTCCACCTATTCATCATTAACTCTTCTCTTGGAGAACTTCATGATTACATTTCTTTTTAAAAAATATATATATATTTTATTGATTTTTTACAGAGAGGAAGGGGGAAGGATAGAGAGTTAGAAACATCGATGAGAGAGAAACATCGATCAGCTGCCTCCTGCACACTCCCCCCTGGGGATGCACCCGCAACCAAGGTACATGCCCTTGACCCAAATCGAACCTGGGACCCTTCAATCCGCAGGCTGACGCTCTATCCACTGAGCCAAACTGGTCAGGGCTGATTACATTTCTTTTAAATGTATGATTATCTTCATTGTACAGACAAGAAACTAGGCTTAGAGAGTTTATGTGATTTTCCCACTACCATAACACCCCGAGGAGTGGTCGGGATTCGAACCTGTGCCTTAGCTATTAAATTACTTCCAGAGTGGTGTGTCTTTGGCTTATCCCGTGGGGCTGGTAGCCAAGTTCTTTAGCACCAGCAGAGTTCTAAATTCCCCTCGATTCCTCAACATCGTCCTTTAGTGGAAACGTCCTTGAAAAACGCTAACAAAGCCTTTTGAACCTCGGTGGCACCCGTCCTTCGCGCACCAGCCGGAAGTAGCGGGCAATTGGCCGGAAGTGGGGCTGTGGGGGCCAGGTGTAGCTGGAGGAGTCTCCGTGTTGCCGCGCTCCGCGGGATCTGTGATCTGTAATTGTGGTGTCCGCGCTGGCCGGGCCCAGGTGAGTGGCGGCGGCTGGGTAGAAGGTCGCACCGGCCTCTCCGTGCAAACCTGGCCGGCGGCCCGCGCGCGCAAAGGCCGTGCCTCTGCACTTCTCCGTCCGTGTGACGGGCGCTTCTCACAGGCCCGGCGCGAGAGAGAACCTTGGCGACCCAGCCACTCCGGGGTTCCCTGACCTTGCGAGCGGCTTGCCCGAGCCGCTTTACTCAGCTGTGAGCCAGAGGTGATAACGGTACTTGTCTCCCAGACCTGTGGCGAGAGTGTAGCGAGACGCACCTCATCACACTTGGGCTTCTTGTAGGTCGGGTGGGGCCTGCGATGCTTCGTTTTCTAACCAGCTTCCTGGTGAGGCTGCTGCTGCTGCTCCTCCGGCCACACTCTGAGCAGTAGTTTTGCTTAGTACCTGGGATGGGGTGAGTCTTCAATAAATGTCAAACGGTGTTTTGTTGTGCTGTGTTTTTTGTTTTAAGTTTCCGGTTGCACAAGCCTCCCTAAGGATAGCATGGATGCCCCACTCCCTTTTTCTCTCCAGGAGTAAGGACAAATGATTCCCTTTGCTCTTCGTGTACAAACCATGACACAGCTCTTCCGCCCTGACTCAGGGAGCCTTGGGCCCTGTCTGTACAGTGAGGTTATGCGGAGGTGATGCTTCACGGCTCACGCGCTCTGGGTGCTCGGACGGTGCTCATCCGGGGGAGCCGGTAGCCAAGCTCATGTTTTTTGCTTGAGTAATGTGTTGCTGCTGTAATATGAATGCATGCTTTCCGTACTTGGGCACACTTTGAGTAGTCATAACAGCTGCCTTTCCAGGACTAGATTCTGCAACTCACTGCTCTGAATGGCGCTGGGATGAGTTTCCTACTGCCTGATAGAACAAAATGAAACCGGAACCGGGGCCTTTGGGCCCGGGGCTGGGAAGGAGACCCCCAGACCCGGGGGTGGGTGGCTGCAGACTTGGCCCCTTTCCCAGGGGGGCTGAGGGCCGATTCCACTTTTTTCCTAAAAAAAAAAAATTCTGGAGACTCAGTGCCCTATATAGTACAACTGGGGAAGTGAGGCCTTTATCAATTACGCAGGTCTAATTTGTCAGTTTGGTCTCTTCCCAATTCATTGGCTTACTTTTCTTTCTCTTATTTTCGTGTTGGATTTATTTTTCTATTCCCCAGTACGGCCTTGTCATTCATCATGTAAGTAAGTCAGCTTTGATACTAAAGAATTTTGAAGTTCCCCCTTCACTTGCCTGAAATACCGTATTGTGCAGCCTTGCACATTTAGGAAAACCGGTTTAAAATCAAGTGTTTGATGGAGTTAACACTGATAGGTACTTGGACCATTTATTTGGGGATTTTCCCACATAACTGGGTGCAGCTACTTCTCTCCACCTGCAGGGTTTTTGTCATTTTTCTACTAGTCCCATTCGGATGGGCTGAGAGAACACGTGTCTGCTTTTGGTTACAGTCTGATTTTTTAACGACGAGTCTTATCAGACCCTTTAAGAGCGGTGGCTCTAACAGAATTACCCGTGGGGCCTTGCCAGACTATATCTGGTCATTCTGTTATTCTGATAGGGGAAAAAATCGAGTTTTAGAAGGGGAGGAGAAGGCTATGAACGCTAAAAGAGTTTCATAGGTTATTATGATGTGCTGTTTTCTTGCCCATAAGCATGGAACCTAGAATGAAGTAGAGGGGATATAGGCTGTGTGACTAGATTTTGGTTTGCATTAGTGCTTTACCTTCCTGTAAGCTGTGTTCCTGTGTGGAAATAAGCATAGAAGAGTCCTTCCCAGTTAGCGTCTGTATTAACAGCTAGGGGTCCATACTGTCAGCCTCTAAACTCTCACCATGTGCTTAAAGCTTTGTAAACTGATCAGGAGACTCCAGAACCTATAAAAAGTTAGTTGTTTTAATTCTTAGGGTCACCCAATAAATTATTTGCTAAGGTAAGAATGGTTGTTTGTTTTTTTTTAATATATTTTATTGATTTTTCACAGAGAGGAGGGGAGAGGGATAGAGAGTTAGAAACATGGATGAGAGAGAAACATCGATCAGCCGCCTCCTGTACACCCCCAACTGGGGATGCGCCTGCAACCAAGGTACACGCCCTTGACCAGAATCGAACCTGGGACCCTTCAGACCACAGGCCGACACTCTATCCACTGAGCTAAACCGGTCAGGGCAAGAATGGGTTTTGAAGTATCCATTTATTTGTGGCAATTTTATCAGGATATAAGAGGTTTAAACCTTCCTAGCGGAAAGATCAGAAATCAGAATAAAGTGATGAGATCTGATAACTGGTAAATTGAAAAAGCTGAGGGTGTTATATACTTAATCTACAGTTAGCATGGCTGCCTTCTTCCTCCTGGCTCTCTAACTTCTGGGCTATAGTTTAAAATGAAGCTGTTCGGCCTTGCTCAGACCTGTACCTGGAAGGTAGAAAGGTAAGATTCCTCACTCCTATGAAATCACAAATGGGGTGATTTGGGCAGTGCTGTTCAGAACAACCATGCTCCAGGGGTCTCTGAGGTTCCCTTCTGATTCATAAGAACCCCTAAAGAGGATGGAAGGAGCAGGGTATATATACTTGGGGCACTTAAACTAGGAAAGGGGCTTTGTGAAATGATGCCACATACCTTTGAATCTTCATAGAGACATCAGGAATTATTGGGCATCTCATGGTGTTCTCAGCTTTCTAATGGATTCTCTGGGAGTTCTTGAGTAAGGAGGAACTAACTCAGCTGTGTTTTCTCTACCTTGGTAACACATCCTTACCTCTTCTCCCCACATTTTGCTTTGTTCTGTATCTAGTGTTTCTTTCCTTTTCTGCAGTATTTAAGACCCAACTTCCAAAGTGGTTACATTTCATACCTGTATATATAGGTACTAGAGGCTCAGTGCATGAAATTCATGCACAGGGGTGGGGGGGGTGGGAGGGGTTGGGGTCCTGTCAGCCCAGCCTGCACCCTCTCCAATCTGGGACCCCTCGGGGGATATCCAACTGCCGGTTTAGGCCCCATCCCGGGGATTGGGCCTAGATGGGCAGTCGGACATCTCTCTCACAATCCTGGACCGCTGCTGGCTCCTAATCACTCACCTGCCTGGTTGCCCCTAACAGCGCCCCCCCCCCAGCCTGATCGCCCCTCACTGCCTCTGCGTGCTAGTCTGATAGCCCTTAACTGCCCCCCCTGCTGGCCTGGTTGCCCCATGCAGCCTGCTTGTTCAGTTGTTTGGTCGTCCCTCATTAATCCCCCTGCCGGCCTGATTGTAGGCAGCCATTTTGTGAGGGCATGAGGATTACTTTGCATATTATCTCTTATAGAGGATGGTGTCTATGCCTTAACACTAAAAGTTCTGTGATGAAAAAGTAAGTAGCTACTGTTGGTTATTTGTAGTTTGGCTCTGTATGCCTCTAAGATTACTTTTTTTATCATTTCCGCCCATTCTGTGGGCATCCATAAAGAAACTCTAGAGACAGTAAAAAATGCTTGCACTGGGAATAACTTTTCAACATTTTCCTTGATTATTAAGGTTACTTTCTCTGTTCACTGATTGTCTTCTTGATTAATAATACCTAATCTCCTGTTAGCACATGCCTTTTGTAAGTTTAAATTTTTCAGTTATACATGGATATGGTTTACACAGTCAAATAGTTTGATAGAACTTATAACTCTAAATAGTAATTTCCTCTTTCTCTCCCTTTATTTTTGTTTCCTAGAGGCACTTTCAACTGTGTGTCTGTTTCTTTGGCATTTTTCAGTATATTTCTGAATGACATACTTGTGTGGTTTTTTTTTTTATTTCTAGGAGATCAAATCAATAGCTATAAAAATCTCTTTACCTCTTAATTGAGGCTCTAGGTCTCTTGTATCACTACCCACTTTTCCCTAATCGTCTTCACCTCTCTTTATCTTCTGAATATAGTTTGCTCATATTTCTTTTTTAATATATTTTTATTGATTTCAGAGAGGAAGGAAGAGGGAGAGATTGAAACATCAATGATGAGAGAGAATCGTTGATTGGCTGCCTCCTGCACGCCCCCCACTAGGGACTGAGCTCGAAATCTGGGCATGTGCCCTTGGCCGGAATCGAACCTGGGATCCTTCAGTCCATAGGCTGACACTCTATCCACTGAGCCATACCAGCCAGGGCTAGTTTGCTCATGTTTAAAAAAATATTTAATGATTTGAGAGAGAGAGAGAGCGAGAGCGAGAGCGAGAGCGAGAGAGAGAGAGAGAGAGAAATTGATTTATTCCACTTATTTCTACATTCATTGGTTTATTCTTTTTGTTTGTTTTTTGTTAATCCTCACCTGAGGGTATTTTTTCCATTGACTTTTTCTTTTAAATATTTTTATTGATTTCAGAGAGGAAGGGAGAGGAAGAAGGAGAGAGATAGAAAGAGAGATAGAAACATGAATGAGAGAGAACCATTGATCGGCTGCCTCCTGCATGCCCCATACTGGGGATGATGAGCCTGAAACCCAGGCATGTGCCCTAACTTGGAATCGAACTGTGACCTCCTAGTTCATAGGTTGACACTCAACAGCTGAGCCACGCCGGCTGGGCCATTGATTTTTTTAGAGAGAATGGAAAGGGGAGAGGGGGAAAGAGAGGAACATCAATGTGAGAGAGACACATCGATTGGTTGCCTCCCTCAAGTGCCTTGACTAGGGCCGGGGATGAAACCTACAATCCAGGTACATGACCTTGACCAGAAATCAAACCCGTGACCTTTTGGTGCACAGGACAATGCTCCCCGAGCAGCACCAGCCAGAGCAATGGTTGATTCTTACACATACCCTGACTGGAGATCAAACCAGCAATCAGCTGAATCGGGAAGATGCTCTAACCAAACTGAGCTACTTGGGCAGGGCCAGTTTACTCATAATTTTTGGTTAGGTTGATATTCAAGGTTTATATTAATAAGATTATGTAAATATTACTTACAGTTGAGCAGGGAGTATACTATAACATTTTTTTATCTTGTGCAACTTTTTTGTTTTCCTGGAGTTAATTTTTGTTATTGTTAATTGATTTTGGTTTTCTGTCTCCTTACCCCAGATTATCAGTTAGAAGTGTGAATCTGCTTTCCCTGGTAATAACCATCTCCTCCAGCATGAACTGCTTACTCTTTATGTCTGCTCACAGCTCTAGTCCTAGAATCTTTTTTAAAACCTCGCCTGAGGATATTTTTCCACTGATTTTTAGAGAGAATGGAAGAGAGTGGAAAAGACAGAGAGAAATATTGATGTAGTGGTTGCCTCCTGCACCCACCTGGACCAGGGCCCGGCCAGGGGAGGAGCCTGCAACCGAGGTGCATGTCCTTGACCAGAACTGAACCCAGGACTCTTTAGTCCTCAGGCCAATGCTCTATCCTCTAAGCCAAATGGTTAGGGCGTCCTGAAACCTTTTTTCATCTTTATCCTGGGGTTTTCCTTTGCTTCTCTCCTATGCTGAACTCTAAATTCTGGATCACATATCTCTCTTTCTAACTTTCCGGTCTTCAAGTGTGACCTCTTTGCTCTGATACTGGGGCATCTTGTAAACCCTCACCTTTATATAGACCTCTTTGAGGTCTTTCCTTTGTTCTTTTTGTGAGTAGTATAATCTAACCATAGTGATAATTAGGATCCCAGACTATTACAGGTGGGTGGGGCTTTTGACCTCATTGGGCTCTACTCCTCTAGCTCTCTGGCATCCTAGAGATTGTTCAGTGTCTTCCCTACTTCCCTGTCTGAAATCTGACTCCTCTCTTGTCTCTCCAGAATACCAGCAGTGTTAGCTTTGGAATGAATCAGACAGTCCTTGATGTCAAACCCACTGTGTGCCTTGGCTGTGTAACCTTTGGCAAGTTTCTTAATCTTGTGAAGTCCTTTCCCGTCAACAATAGGGAGATGATAAAACCTACCTTACAGAAATGTTATAAGGATTGGAATCAGTGCAGATAAAATAGCTCATAAAATGCTTGGCACAAAGGAAGCCCTAAAGAAAAGTGTGGCTCTTGTTTTTTTCATATTGGGACTTTCCTTATATTTTTAAAAATGAAAAAAAAAGTGCCACATTATTTCAAAACATGGGATGTACACCAGTCAGATATTCTAGGAAATGATTCTATTTACTTTGAAGACCATGCATAGTAATTTTATTAAGTACTAGGGGCCCCGACCCCCACTGCCTCTTTCCCACTCCCCAATGCCCCTCAAAGGGCCTGGGAAGCTGCCAAGCAGGTCACCGACCCCCACTGCCCCTTTCCTGCTCCCCGATGCCCTGCAAGGGGCCTGGGCAGCAGCCAAGCAGGTCGAGACCCCCCACCGCCTCTTTCCCGCTCCCCGATGCCCCTCAAAGGGCCTGGGCAGCCGGCAAACAGGCCGCCAACCCTGCTGCCTCTTTCCCACTCATGGGTCCTGGGTCCTGCGCTGTTCCGCCCTGCAGCCGCTCAGTGCACTCGGGAGGTCCCTCAGCTCGGCCTGTGCCCTCTCACAGTCTGGGACCCCTCTGGGGATGTCCACCTGCTGACGTGCCTGACCAGCCTGGGTGATGGGCTGATGGCTGTCTCCAGGCTGGCCAACCCCCCCAGGAACGTCCCTCACCCCATTGGGTTGTGGCCAGTGTGGGTGACGGGCTGATTGGCGCTTTCAGGCTTTAAGGCTGCCCACAGCTCCCAATGACCCAATGTCCCAGCAAGGCTGGCTGGACGCAGGTTTCTGGGGTTTGTTTATCTTCTGTAATTGATGCTGTTCCTTTAAGGCCGGGCCTAGACATGTAACGAAACCTCCTCTCTGCTTCACCTCGCGGTGTCTATAATGAGACAATGTTACTCTTAGGCCTGCTGTTTCCTTCAGCTCCTGAGGATTCTATGATTGTTATTATGTTGCAAACATGTGTTTCCCTAGAGCCAGTTTAAGCGGAGCGGGCAGGCACAGTTTCACTTTCACTCCTGCTGCAATGAAAACTGCTGATTACTCAGCTCCGTGAGTGGCGGCCTCCATGTTGGCTGGGCTAATTTGCATACAGTCGCTCTGATTGGCTGGTGGACGTGGCTTACCCCGTCTCGGAGAAACGGTTAATTTCAATATTACACTTTTATTAGTTGATTGTTAAGGTAGTATTAATTGAAGTAATTTAAATGCACTTTTTAAATTATAATTTATAAAGGTATTAGTTAAGTTAATCCATATATTCTTCTGTATTATCACTTTTAATCCCCCAAAGTGGGGAAAAAAGTTAATTTAGCAAAGATATAACAAAGTCTCTTCTCACAAAGAAGCAGTGTATTTTAGGTGATGGCACTCATTTGTGTTCTATTTGTTCCACTGATATTTGTATGTACTTTTTAATGTACTGTGTATGTACTGTAAAGCCTGCTACACAGTTATTCTGTAAACCAGCCTTCTCCTTCTGGATGAACATTTGTTTTTTGTTTTGTTTTGTTTTGGGGTTTTTTTTTACAGTTTTTTGTTTAGGTAGCACAGCTATTTTTGTTAAACAACATTTTGTCTTGCCCTAACTGGTTTGGCTCAGTGGATAGAGTGTCGGCCTGCGGACTGAAGGGTCCCGGGTTCGATTCTGGTCAAGGGCATGTACCTTGGCTTCAGGCACATCCCCAGTGGGGGGTGTGCAGGAGGCAGCTGATCAATGTTTCTCTCTCATTGATGTTTCTAACTTTCTGTCCCTCTCCCTTCCTCTCTGTAAAAAATCAATACAATATATATATTTTTTAAATGCACTTATCAAACAAACAAACAAAAAAAAGAATTGGGCTTCTTTTTAAAAAAACAAAACAAAACAAAAAACATTTTGTCTTTTTTTTTTTTTAGTTATTTCTTTAGATCTAGTTCAGAAGATGAGATGAAGGACTACAGATATGAATAGTTTATGACTCTAGTTGCACATTATGTTGGACTAAATTTACATTCCAGGGTCCAAAACAGGTCGTTGTCTTTTTTAAAAAAACATATTTTCTATTGATTTCAGACAGGAAGGGAGATGGGGAGAGAGAGAGAATCATCAGTGATAAGAGAGAATCATTGATTGGCTGCCTCCTGCATGCCCCACACTGGAGATCGAGTCCACAATTTGGTATGTGCCCTGACTGGGAATCGAACTGTGACCTCCTGGTTCACAGGTCAACAATGCTCAACCACCGAGCCATGCTGGTCGGGCCAAAACAGCTCTTCTTAAAAGCCTTGTTCTGGATATCCTATTACTTGCTCTCTCTTTTGTTTCCACCATGCCTGTGCTGCAGTATTAATTGAGATTCCTAGTGACTGTTTTGAGGTATAAATCTTCAGTTTTCATGTAAATATTAAAAAAAAAATACAAAATTTAAGTATAATTTTTCTAATGTTTTCTAATTTTTAAAAAGTTGGCCACCTGCATTTGTAGGAATAAACTTTATGTAAAGGAAAAAATAGTGAATATTTTATGCTTTTCAGGCCATATATTTTTTGCCACAGTTACTCAATTTTGCTCTAATGAGAAAAAAAGTAATTATCAACAACAATGAATGGCCCTTGCTGTGTTCAGATGATAATACTTTACTTACAAAAATAGATGGAGGGCTAGATTTGAGCCATAGTTTGCTGATACCTGGTCTATGGCATCTGAACCCATAGTTTGAAACTTGGTGTGCAGAATGGGTCCACAGGCCACAGTAGAGAACCAAATGTATAATGAGTTCATGTGAAATAATTCTGCTCTGGTTCACAAAGAAATTGCAAGCACACATTCCTGCCATCCAGAGAAACCTTTCTAGCTGACTTACCTGAACAATACCACTAAACCGCCCTGTGAGCTCTGGAAGGAAGAGGCTGATAGGTGGGTAGGCATTTCAGAAAGTCATTCTGCTTCCATTCAGAACCCTGAAGGGATTTTCTGCAACACTGGCCCTATCTGGTCCATATTTTGGTAGCTCAGGGCTCCCTGGATTTTGCTTGTCGGGCTTTGGCCTTCCTTCCTTCCTTCCTTCCTTCCTTCCTTCCTTCCTTCCTTCCTTCCTTCCTTCCTTCCTTCCTTTCTTTTTTTTTTGTATATATTTTATTGATTTTTTACAGAGGAAGGGAGAGGGATAGAGAGTTAGAAACATCAATGAGAAACACTGATCAGCTGCCTCCTGCACACCCCCTACTGGGGATGTGCCCACAACCAAGGTACATGCCCTTGACCCGAATCGAACCTGGGACCCTTCAGTCCGCAGACCAACGCTCTCTCCACTGAACCAAACCAGTTAGGGCTTTGGCATTTCTTAAGTGGAAGGAAAGACAAGCATTTAGAGAAAGCAAGAGTTGTCCAGCTGGTGTGACTCAGTGGTTGAGTGTCAATCCATGAACTAGGAGGTCATGGTTTGATTCCTAGTCAGGGCATGTGCCTGAGTTGAGAGCTTGATCTCCATCCAGGTGGGGGTGTGCAGGAGGAGTCACCGATCAATAATTCTCTCTCATCATTGATGTTTCTGTCTCTCCCTCTTCCTTCCTCTCTAAAATCAATAAAAATATATTTTAAAAAAGTTTTGTACTTTGGGAATAGGGAGGGTTATTTTGAGTATAATTAATTAAACTTTATACCCCAAACCCTTTTTTTACTTTTGGTATAAGCATAGCAACTTTTACCAACTTTTTTATTCTCTACATGGGTCTTTTACTCATTGATATCATAGAGATGGAATAGGTTGCTCACTTTTGTTCCCAGTTGTTGTTGTTTTTTTTTTTTTAATTTTAAAAAATCCTCACCCAAAGATAATTTTCCATTGATTTTTAGAGAGAGTGAAAGGGAAGGAGACACACAGAGAGAAGAAACATCGATGTGATTGGTTGCTTTCCACATTGAGCCCCAGTCAGGCCGGGATTAAGCCTGCAACTGAGGTTAGTACCCTTGACCAGAATTGAAGCTGGGTCCAACCCTTCAGTTTGCAGTCTGACACTCTTTCACTAAGCCAAACCAGTTAGGGCTCTAGTTTTCTTTTTGAAAATTAGCTTTTCTTCCTGTTGGAAGTTAGCGGAGCAACTGTCTCTTCTCTGACCAACACTACATTTACCATAAAGGAAGTCTAGAGGTCAGAGGAAGTACAGAAGGAAGTCTGGACTGAGCAGCTTTCTGGAGAACTGCCTAACAGTACCCTGGTTTTGAGGTTTTCTTGTGTCTTTATGCAAGTCACAGAGTTTATCTTGGATATATGCTGTCTTGTGGTTTGGGCATTCACTAGTGTTGTGTTTTAGTGGACAGCAAAGTTTTAGCCCGTTTTGTATAATGTGTAAATGTTGATATTGTAATAGGTGGAAGCCACTTATTCTTCATCTATCCTTTTTTCAGTATCTGGCACCAATTCTGGCCCAGTCATTTGTGATCCATGACTCTTAGGATATGCCGAAGATTTCCAGGCAGTTTCTGTGGAACGCCTTCCTCTCCAGCTCTAATCAAGCACCATGTAAACAAGAAATTGCCCGGTCAGCCCTGTGAGGACTGTGTTCTGACTGCCAAAACGATCAGTATTGACGCCAGAATGGCAGCCACTCTTAAGTTATTAAAACCATTAGGATATCGAGTATTTTGCAGTCCTTTTGCCTACAGTACAACCCAAAGTGTGGCATATTGGAATGTGGGAAGCTACACACGGCACAGGGGACAGGACCTTCCAGAACACAGTAATCTCTGCCGTCCTGCCAAAAAAGTTGAGAACATTCGTAGCACTCCCTCTTCTCAGAGGATCCTGACAACCAGCAGTGCCCTCCTAGGTTTGGAATTCAACAGGGCTTTTGCCTCTAAAACCAGCACGTTGAAACTGGGCTCACCTAGGGCCATGAAAGTTGATGAAGAGGATATAGAAGTTTTTGATTCCTTTGAAGACCCCCGAGTTTTCCTACAGCTAAGACCAGAGTACCAGCTTCACAGCTATAACAAATCTGAGCCTTGTCAGCCCCTGTCTGTTTCAGAAGGTGAACTAATTTTGCACAATGTCACAGTTTATCAAGATAATCTCCAGCCTCAAATCATTGCCGATTATTTCTGTAAGCTGAGCTCTGTGCCTGCAGAACAACGTCCTAGTTTGCTGTCTAGTTCCAAATTTGCATTGCTCTGCCAGCTGAGTGTGAAAAACATACAGCTCTTTGATACCCTAGATCTGATCAATATTTTAAAAGCATTTGTCAGTTTAGGAATCCCTCATTCCCATGCAATGCTAGATGTGTATGAAACCAGATTTTGCCATAAAGTATGGGATATGAGTCTGGATCAGCTACTCATGGTTGCTGATCTCTGGCGATACTTGGGCCGCAAAGTACCTCGGTTTTTAAAAATCTTTTTTAGTTATCTTAATTTGCACTGGAACGACCTATCCTTGTCTCAGCTGATTCACCTGATTTATATTATAGGTGAAAATCGTCAGGTACCCCAGGACCTAATGCAAAAACTGGAATCATTGATCCTCAAGTATATAGATTCTATCAATCTGGAGGAGGCTGGTGCAATCTGTTTGGGGTTTTTTAAATCAAGTAGTGGTCTCTCAGAATTTGTCATGCGGAAAATTGGAGACTTGGTGTGTGCTGATATGCAGCACCTGAGTAGTTATGCCTTGGTAAACATTCTTAAAATGTTCCGTTTCACTCACGTGGATCATGTAAATTTCATGAAGCAATTTGGGCAGATTGCTCCTCAGCGAATTCCTTCCCTGGGAGTTCAGGGTGTCATGCACTTGACTCTTGCCTGCTCAGCCTTACGCTTCCTCGATGAAGGGGTAATGAATGCTGTGGCTGCTTCTTTGCCTCCTCGGGTATCACACTGTCGAAGTAAAGATGTTGCCAAGTTTCTGTGGTCGTTTGGAACTCTGAATTATAAGCCACCCAATGCAGAAGAGTTTTATTCTAGCCTGATAAATGCGATTCACAGAAAGATGCCTGAGTTCCACCTTTACCCAGAACACCTGCTCACTTGCCTGCTGGGCCTGGCATTTTCTGAGCACTTTCCAATAGAGCTCATCGATTTTGCTTTGAGTCCAGGGTTTGTCAGGTTAGCTCGGGAGAGAACTAAGTTTGAACTCACTAAGGAGCTGTATACTCTTGATGGTTCAGTTGGCATTGAGTGTCCACATTACAGAGGCAACCGTCTTAGTTCTTACCTTCAGCAAGAGGGGTTAGAAATACTGTGGAATGCAGCTAGGAAGGATATGTGCTCAAAACCTGAATTTCTAGAAGCTCTCTTTTTACTTGAGACCATGTTGGGTGGGCCCCAGTACGTTAAGCACCATATGATTTTGCCCCATACCCGATCTTCTGACTTAGAGGTCCAACTTGATGTTAATATGAAGCCATTGCCATTTAACAGAGAAGCCATACCCTCTGAAGATTTACTAGCCAAATTCAGGCTCAAGCATGTGGGAATCAGTCTTACAGATGATTTGATGAATCAGCTACTAAAGGGAAAATCAGGAGGACATTTCCAGGGGGAAATTGAGTCAGAGACTGGGCAACAGCCCATGGAATTAGAGAAGAAGGCAGCCATGCCCTCTGAGGCCTCTCTTTACAATGTGGCAGACAGATTGGGGGCAATGAAGATGGCTGGCCAATGCCCGCCAGCCTGCATGCAGGCCCCACAAGTGAAGCTGGCTATTCAATTGACAAACAAGAACCAGTATTGCTATGGTACCAGAAATCTGCTTGGACTGCACAATATGAAGAGGCGGCAGCTGAATCGGCTTGGGTACCGTGTGGTAGAGTTATCCCACTGGGAATGGCTCCCATTACTGAAACGAACTCGCTTTGAAAAGCTGGCGTTCCTCCATGAGAAAGTGTTCACCTCTGCTCTCTGAAGGACCTTTGGGCATTTCTGCTTATAAATGCTGTAGATATACACTGTACTAGGTATTGTGAAACAGTTATAAAAGCCAGAACGTAGGTTTGTAATAAAATTACCTGTTGAGGAGACCTAATTGTGTTCTTGTCTATGGCAGATTGAAGGTAGGATATGTTATTGTGAATTAATGTAACCTAATTTGTGCAGGTAAATAACAAACATCTTAAAATGTCCTATTTTCAATTTCTTTCTCATTTTTCTGCCTCTGTTTACCAGCCTTATCTCATAGTTATTTTAAATTTTTAGGATAAAAGTATAGTCAGACATTATCTAAAGCCAATTTTTAAAAATTAGTTTTCAGCCCTGGCTGATGTGGCTCAGTTGGTTAAACATCATTCCATGCACCTGGAAGCAGCTGGTTCAATTCCTGATCAGGGCAAGTACCTGGGTTGCCGGCTTGATTCCCAGTAGGGGGTGTTTGGGAGTAAGCCAATTGATGGTTCTCTCTTATTGATCCTCTCCCTTCCCCTCTCTAAAATCAATAAAAACATTAAAAACAATAATGCTATAAAATAATAATCTATATATATAAAACCTTAATATGCAGATAGACTGAATGGCAGAACAGCCTGTCACTGTGATGTGCGCTGACCACAAGGGGCCATGTGCGGAACATGGTGGGCATCAGCAGCAGGCAGCAGAGCGTGGAACATGGTGGGCGTCGGCTGTAGCGGGATGGTGGAACAGGTGATCACGAGCACCAGACCAAGGCAGGGCACTGGTCACTGTCATCGGGTGAGCCTCCAGTGGTTACTGAAAATTATTTGTTCCTACGTGCTGTGGTCCTGCTGGATGCTCACACCTGCTGTCCGCGCCTGGTGTCAGCTCTGATCGCTTGGCGCCATCAGCAGGTACGAGTGGCACCTGCCGGCCCTGATTGCACTTCAGAGCTTCCCCACCTCCCCCTGCTCTTGAGGGGCAATTGGGGCTGGCAGCTGCCTCTTGCACCCACTGCCAGCCATGGCCCCACTCATACCTGCTGCTGGCGCCAGTCCTGCTCGCAGCCAGTGCTGGAGCAGTCACTCGTACCCAATCACCTTCCCCTGCTCCTGAAAGGCAATCAGGGCAGCAGCTGCCACTTGCATCCACTGAAGGCTCCAGCCCTGCTTATGCTGGCCCCAATGGCTCCACACCGTTAGTGGGTGTGAGTGGGACCGGTGCTGTCAGCACGTGGGAGCAGTAGCAGTGGGAGCAGGGCTACTGGCAGACCAGACCAGGGGTTGCAGTGGGAGGGGCCGGGTGGGGGCACAGAGGATGAGCCAAGACCTGACCCTGTGCCCACTGCAGCCTCTGGACCCACAGTTCCTTTCAAAGTGCACAATTTCATGCACTGGGCCCCTATTCTTATATAACGTCACTTACATTTCAGGATTTCCCTGCATGCATGTTTTTTTCTTCACACCCTCCAAAATTAAAGTCCTTACTCTTGTTTAGATTCGGTTGGCTGTCCCTAGTTGCTGATTCTTCGTGCCTTAAGAAGCCATTTCAGAATTAGTGAGCTTACTATCTTCCTCTTAGCCCCCTCTTCTGCATTTTGACTTCTTTTTTACCCCTGGATTATTTTCTCCCTAAAATTGAACTTAGAAGAGTAGAATTATAGGAGTGCCTGTGGGATCAGAGGTTCTCAAATATGACCAGGCAGAATGCTTTTCATGGCAAGTAGCTCAGATGAGAAGGAAACTTACTATTGCCCTTAACAGGAGCAATCTAGAGGACTTCAGGTTTGGTTGTATTAAAGCCACAGGTTGTATTAGAGCCAGTTTATGATTGTATATATGTAACAATACAAGTAACATTTGTAAACATTGGGGAGTCTGTGAGAATTTCTCTTAAAAAGGATCCCTCCCATCATTATCTAGGTCTCCTCTCAAAGATCAGTTTTTAGCCCTACCTGGTTTGGCTCAGTGGATAGATTGTCAGCCTGTAGACTGAAGGGTCCTGGGTTCGATTCCAGTCAAGGGCATGTACCTTGGTTGCGGGCTCCGCTTGGGCCTGGGCCCTGGTTGGGGCATGTGTAGTAGGCAACCAATTGATGTGTTTCTCTCACATCGATATTTCTCTCTGTCTTTCCTTCTCTCTCTAAAAATCAATGGGGAAATATACTCAAGTGAGGATTAAAATCCTATCTAATAAAAGAGTAATATGCAAATTGGCCATCACAAGATGGCTTCCTCCATGTGGTCAAAGATGGCTGCCACAAGATGGCCAGCAAGGGAGGGCAGTTGGGAGGGACCCAGGCCTGCAGGGAAGGGCAAGTTGGGGAGGACCCAGGCCTGCAGGGGAAGGGCAAGTTGGGGAGGACCCAGGCCTGCAGGGGAAGGGCAAGTTGGGGAGGACCCAGGCCTGCAGGGGAAGGCAGTTGGGCGGGGGGGAACCCAGGCCTACAGGAAAGGACAGTTGGTGGGGACCAGGCTGGTAGAGGAGGACAGATGCGAGGGACCCAGGCCTGCAGGGGAGGGCGGTTGTGGGGGACCCAGGCCTGCAGGTTGAGGACAGTTGGAGGGGACCATCCTGGCAGGGGGAGGGAAGTTAGGAGCAATCAGGCCAGCACAGGAGCAGTTAGGCATTGATCAGGCTGGCAGGGGAGTGGTTAGGGGCAAAATTGGCAGGGGAGAGGTCGGGAGCCAGCAGTCCTGGATTGTGAAAGGGATCAGGCCTAAATGGGCAGTCGGACATCCCTCAAGGGGTCCCAGATTGGAAGGGGTGCAGGTTGGGCTGAGGGACATCACCCCCCCACACTCCATGCACGAATTTCGTGCACTGGGCCTCTAGTAATAATAAATTAATTTTTAAGAGAGGATTTCCCATCCATGCTAACTAAAACAATACCCTGTTGGCCTTTGATCATACTTTGTCACTTTCTCTAGCTTCGTTTTCTTCAGTTTCCTCAGCAGTGTCAGAAATTATTCTTTGTTTCTTAATTAGTTTCCCTATTGGAAAGTAGCCATTGGAGTTAACTTTGTCTAATTAGTTTATTCCCGTGCCTGGAATGGGTCCTATAACATAAACAGTAATGTTTAATGAGTGTGGTTGGGCATTGTTGGAGAGTTGCAGGGAGCAAGGGGGATAGAGGGTGGTTTAGAGAGGTAGAGAGTAGGTCATAATGGCCTATGGCCTTGTTTAAACAGCCTGTTCACGGCCTGGACTATCCCTAAAGGGATCTTAGTCAGGGACTAATTGGGCAGATTGATGTTTTAGAAATGTCAGGTAAAAAGCAGAGTAGAACTAGATTTGGGGGCAAGAGGTGCATGAGATGAGTTGGAGACTATTTTACAGATTTATGGAAGAGCTCAGGTGAGAGACGAAGGCCAGAACTATGGGAATGGAAAGTTTGAATTCTAGAGATGTTTGGAAGGGGGAAAAGATAGGACTTGGTAACATTAGATGGGGGAATGAAGATTTTGGTCCTTAGATTGGTAGAAGTCAGCAACTAAAATTGGAATTAAAGCAGAAAGGAATTTGGGTAAAGGGTTAGTGATGTGAGTCTGCTCTAGTCATGCTGAGATGTTCTTCCAGGCAGAAAGATTAAAACTGGGGTCTCAAATAGGGATGAGGACAGGTAGCCATCAGAACCACAGGTGAGTTAGATTGCCTGGGGCGGGTGGGAAGGAGGTCATTGCAGATAGCAAGCGGAGAAGGTGACCAGCAGTGGAATGAATACCCCCATTTATGAGAGGGCAAAGCAAAGGAGATCCAGTGGTAAAGAAAGAAAAAGAACAGTTAAAAAAAATGGTGGCATAGAAGTGTGTGTTAGATGTTCCAGAGACTGCCCTCCGTAGGAAGACTCACAGAACTGAAAAAAAGCTGTTACGGTTTATTACAGTGAAAGAATCCAGGTTAAAATGATCAAAGGAAAAAGGAGTTAGTGTAGAGACCAGGCACAGGTTTTAGTTGTACTACTCTAGTAGAGTTTTGCAAACATCTCTTAATTTATCCCAGCAGTGATGTTTGATAACGTACAGATATTGCCAGTTATGGAAGCTTACCTGAGCCTTGGTGTGCAGGGTTTTTATTGGGGGAGTGCCCACATGGCTGAACCTTAGTTACTCAATCCCTACCCCTTCCAGAGATCCAGCTGATATAGCCTAACCCAAAGCTCCCACCGTAAATCACATTATTAGTGTAAACTATCAGTCATGGCCCCAGGCCCCAGGTGTATTTAGACAGTTGATCAGGCATGGGGGTGAGGGAGGCCTGGCCAGAAATCATTTGGCCTGGGCCTGCCAACGCATTAGAGGTGAGGTCATCAAATGTTTGACCAAATATAGCAGGCTGATTTTTAAGTTGATAATTTTATATGGCCCTCGAATGATCTTATAAATATCCAAATGGCCCTTGGCAGAAAAAAGGTTCCCCACCCCTGATTAGGCCGGATGTTCTAAGAGCTTAGAGTTTATCTCCTAGTATCTGGTGAAGGGCCAATTTCTTTGGAATGTGCAATATTTGTATACCCCAAGCCTGCTGAGTTAACTTCCACTGCACAGAAACCAAAGGAAAAGGAGCATATTTTAATTTTTTGTTAATCTTCAACTGAAGGTATTTTTCCCATTGATTTTTAGAGAGAGTAGAAGGGAGGGAAGGAAAGGGGGAGGTAGAGAGAGATGTCCTTCTCACATCAATAGGTTACCTCCCGCACATGTCGACAGGGACCAGGGATCAGACTGGGAACCCGGCAACCAGGTATGTGCCCTTGACTGGGAATCAAACCTGATACCCTTCCATGTATAGGACAACACTCCAATCACTGAGCGCATATGCCAGGGCAAGGAGTGTTTTTGTTTTTGTTTTTAATCCTCACCTGGGGATATTTTCCCATTGATTTTTAGAAAGAGTGGAAGAGAGAGGGAAAGATAGACAAATATCAATATGATAGAAACACATCAATTGGTTGCCTCCTGCATGAGCCCAACTAGCACCCGGGCCAGGGAAGAGCCTGTAACCAAGGTACATGCCCTTGACTGGAATCAAACCGCAAGCTGACACTGGATCCACAGTGTCAAATCGGCTAAGGCTAAGAAACATTTTAAAAAAATTTTTTTAATATATTTTATTGATTGTTTACAGAGAGGAAAGGAGAGGGATAGAGAGTTAGAAACATGGATCAACTGCCTCCTGAACACCTCCTACTGGGGATGTGTCCGCAACCAAGGTACATGCCCTTGACCAGAATCGAACCTGGGACCTATCAATCTGCAGGCCGATGCTCTATCCACTGAGCCAAACCTGTCAGGGCAAGAAACATATTTTTAAAAAGAGGTTTGGCCCTAGCCGGTTTGGTTCAGTGGATAGAGCATTGCCCTGGATTGAAGGGTCCTGGGTTAGATTCCAGTCAAGAACACATGCTTACATGCCCGGGTTGCGGACTCGATCCCCAATGGGGGATGTGCAGGAGGCAACCAATCAATGATTCTGTCATGATTAGTGTTTTTATCTCTCTCTCCCTCCCCCTCCCTTTCTGCAATCAATAGCTAAATACACACACACACACGAGGGGCCCCGTGAACAAAAATTTGTGCACTCGGAGGTGAGGGGTCCCTCAGCCCGGCCTGTGCCCTCTCGCAATCTGGGACCCCTTGGGGGATGTCCACTTGCTGGCATGCCTGGCCAGCCTTGGTGAGGGGCTGATGGCTGTTTGCAGGCTGGCCAAGCCCCCCAGTGGGGACCCTCACCCCATAGGGGACCCTCACCCCATAGGGTTGTAGCCAGCCTGGGTGATGGTCTGAGGGCCATTTTCAGGCTGCCCACAGTCCCTTCAGGGTTTGGGTCCCTACTGGGGTGCCTGGCCAGCCTGGATGAGGGGCTGAAGGTCATTTTCAGGCTGCCCACAGCTCCCATTGACCCAACGACCCAGCGATGCTGGCTGGAATCAGGTTTCTGGGGTTTATCTTCTATAATTGAAACTTTGTTGCCTTGAGCCGAGGCCTAGGCAGGCAACGAAGCCTCCTGTTTGCTTTAGCTCTGTGGCTTCTATAATTGAAACATTGTTGCCTTGAACAGAGGCCCAGCCAGCCTAGGCAAGCAGTTTCCTCCATCGCTGGTGCAATGGAAGCCTCCTGTTTGCTCTAGCTCCATGGCTGCTGGCTGCCATCTTGGCTGGATTAATTTGCATACAGCCGCTCTGATTGGCTGGTGGGCGTGGCTTAGGTGTAATGGTGTGATGGTCAATTTGCATATTACTCTTTTATTAGATTACAAGAGAATAAAAAAAAAGCTGAGGTCATATTATCTTTGCACATTTCTTTGAGAGAAAACAAACACCAAAAAACCTTTCCAGAAATGTCTTCTTGCAGATTTTCTTACTAGTTCCACTGACCAGCGAGGCTGGCTGGAATTTATTTAACTTCTAAAGTTGAAACTTTGTTGCTTTAACCAGAGCCCAGGTCAGGTTGTCCCTGAGAACCCAGGCTCCCAGCGCTTCCTTGAGCCCAAGGCTAGAAGCAGATATCTGAGGTTTATCTTCTATAATTGAAACTTTGTTGCCTGGAGTGGAGGCCACAACTGGCCTAGGCAGACAGGAACCTTAGCTTCCTGCATTGTTGGGGCAAGTCTCCTGCTTGTTCCAGCTCCGTGGCTGCCGGCCACCTTCTTGGCTGGGTTAATTTGCATACAGTCACTCTGATTGGCTGGTGGGCGTGGCTTATGTGTAACAGAGTGGTGGTCAATTTGCATATGACTCTTATTAAATTAGATCTATATAGGTTATATATATATTTATATATTTTATATATATATTTATATATATATATTATTTTGGGGGGTGTGGGGAAGAGGGTTTGGCCCTGGCTGTGTGGGTCAGTTGGAGCATCATCCCACACACTGGACACATACCTAGGTTGTGGGTTTGATCCCTGGTCAAGGTGTTTTGTGGGAGAAAACTGATCGATGTTTCTCACCTTGGTGTTTCTCTACCTCCCCCTCTCTCTTAAATCAATGAAAACATATCCTAAATAAAAAGAGGATTTGTATGTCAGTTGCTGGAGAGAGAACAATTAAGACAAGAACTGAAAAATTACCAATATATTTGGTAACCAGGATATTACCAATGACCTTAACAGTAGCAATTTGAATTGAATTGTCAGCAAAAACCAGATTGCACATTGTTGAGTGAGATGAGAGGTAAGGACTGGGGTGTAAATGTTGAAGCAATTCCTTGAAAACTTTTGAAGAGGAGAGAAAAACTTTAGCAGGATTTAGAGTAGGACTAAGATTGTTGGATAAAATACATGTTGCCCAGATAAATTTAAGTTTCAGATAAGCAATGAATAATGTTCTGTGGTAAATTACATATAAAATTTGCCATTTTAAACAAAGTGTACAATTCAGTAATATTTTAGTACATTGATATTGTGCAACCAATCATCACTATTTAGTTCTGGAACATTTTCTTACTCCAAAAGAAAACTCCATTCCCATTAAGCAGTCATTCTATATTATCCTCTTACACCAGACCCTGGCAACTACTAATCTGTCTATGGATTTACCTATTCTGAATATTTTTTAAATGGAATTATATAATATGTACCGTTTTTTTTTTGGTCGGCCTTCTTTTATGTAGCATAACGTTTTCAAGGTTCATCCATGCTATAGCATATACCAGTACTTTATTTCTTTTTATGGCTGAACTAATGGCCCAGTGCACAAAATTCGTGCACATTAAAAGGGGATTAATTAGAGGAAATATTTTAATATTGCTATTTGCCCTTTCTCTATAATAGAAGTGTCAGAGAGTAAAGAAAATTAGTAAAATGTATATGAAAATCTTCCTCCTGTCAGAGTCTGGGGTGCACCATGGAACCCAGAGTCAAGTCTTCAACCACCCACGTGCACCTCAAAATCGCTCGAGACCCAAACCTGGACGGCCCCCCTTCATTGGGCTAGATCCAGACCAAGCCCTGCCAGGTGGGGGGGGTGCTACCTCAAATCCCCTGGGTGCCAGGGCAGGGGGACACAGGCAGAGGTTCCCTGGCCTGGTGCTGGTTCCCTGAGGTCCCCTGCCCTGGTGCTGGGGGGGGGGGCATGGTCTGACGTCCCCTGGCTCAGTACCAGGGAAGAGGGCACACCTTGAGGGCCCCCATCAAGTCCCGCTGGGTCGGGGGCACAGCCTCAGGTCCCCTGGCCTGGGGCCAGGGCTGGGGGCATGGCCTGAGGTCCCCCAGCCTGGCACCAGGGAAGAGGGTGCAGCCTGCGTTCCTCTGGCCTGGTGCCAGGGCGGGGGGAGCAGCCTGAGGTATCCTGTCAAGTCCTGCAGGTGGAAGGCACGACCTGAGGTCCCCTGTCAAGCCCCATGCAGGAGGTTGGTGGGCACGCAGCCTTAGGTCCCTGCTGATTGCTTCTTAAGGCTCGTTATGGGAACTTAGCCTCAGCTGTGGGTGCAAATTGACCGGAGTGATGGTCAATTTGCATATTTCCTCTTTATTATATAGGATAATTTTCCATTGGGTGGATATACCATATTCAAAAATTGGTGGTCTCTGGATTGTTTTGGCTATTATAAATAGTGTTGCTGTGAATATTTACGTGCAAGGTTTTGTTTGAACACCTGTTTTCAATACATTTAGGTATTTTTACCTAGGGGTGAAATTGCTGGGTCATATGTTAATTCTGTATTTAACTTTCCTGCAGTGGCTGTACCATTTTAAATTCCCAACAGCAATGTACTAGGGGTTCCAGTTTTGCTAACACTTGCACTTGCTATTTTCTGTATTTTTAAAAATATTTTGGTAGTTCTCAAGTAGTTTTGATTTGTATTTCCCTGGTGACTAATGGTATTTAGCATCTTTCAATCTTTTTAAAAAAATACATTTTATTGATTTTTTACAGAGAGGAAGGGAGAGGGATAGAGAGTTAGAAACATTGATGAGAGAAAAACATCGATCAGCTGCCTCCTGCACATCCCCTACTGGGGATGTGCCCACAACCAAGGTACATGCCCTCGACCAGAATTGAACCTGGGACCCTTGAGTCCGCAGGCAGTCGCTCTGTTCACTGAGCCAAACTGGTTAGGGCTCAATCTTTTTTTTTTTATCCTCACCCAAGGATATGTTGTTATTGATTTTAGAGAGGAAAGAAGAGAGAGAGAAAAACAAACAAACACCACAGCAATCAGTTGCCTCCACTACATGCCCCAACTGGGGATCTAACCCTCAACCTGGATGAGTACCCTGGGTGGGAATCAAACCCGAAACCCTTTGGTATACAGGATGATATTCCATCCAACAGAGCCATCCAATCAGGGCAGCATCTTTCAATCTTAACAATATTAAGTCACCAGTCCATGAACACACAATGTCTTTGCATTTTTTAGTTTTTTGTTTTTTTTTTTCCAGAGAGGAAGGGAGAGGGAGAGATAGAAACATCAATGATGAGCGGGAATCATTGATTGGTTGCTTCCTGCATTCTCCTCCCTGGGAATTGAGACCACAACTTGGGCATGTGCCCTGACCAGAATCAAACTGTGACCTCCTGGTTCATAGCTCAATGCTCAACCACAGAGCCATACTGGCCAGAAATGGTCGTCTTTAATTTCTTCCATCAACATTTTATAGTTTTCAGTGTACAAGTCTTACACCTCCTCAGTTAAATTTATCCCTAAATATTTTATTTTTTCGATGCTATTGTAAATGGGATTGTTTTAATTTCCTTTACAAGTTTCTCCTTGTTAATGTATAGAAATACAACTTGATTTACCCTGCACTTCTGCATAATTCTTTTATTAGCACTAATAGTTTTTTGTATGTGTGTTTTCTATATATAGGATCATATCATTTATGGATAGAGATGGTTTTACTTCTTCTGTTCCACTTTGGGTACCCATTTACTTATTTATTTGCCTAGAACTTACAGTATAGAATTGAACAGAATTGGTGAAAGTGGGCATCTTTGTCCCTGATCTTAAAGGGAATGCTTTCAGTCTTTCACCATTAAGTTTATTAGCTGTGGGTTTTTTTTTAAAAAAACAAACTATGTTTTTATTGATTTGAGAGAGAGAGAGAAGAAGAGGGGGGGATAGAAAAATAGAAACATCAATCGGCTGCCTCCTATATGTCCCTACTGGGGAGTGAGCCTGCAATCTGAGGATGTGCTTTGAGGGAATTGAACTGATGACCTCTTGGTTCATGGGTTGACGCCTAACTCCCGAGCCACACCAGCTGAACTAGCTGTGGCTTTTCATAAATGCCCTTTATTGTGTTAAGGAAGTTCCTTTCTATTCCTAGTTTACTGGGTAAATAGTAGATATAAGTGGGCATTTAAAATTTATATTTGTTAAGTTGGCAACCCTAAAAAAGACACAGCACCAAGGCAGGGGTTTTTGTTTGTTTGTTTTTTTAATATATTTTTATTGATTTCAGAGAGATAGAAGCATCAATGATGAGAATCATCTATCGGCTGCCTCTTGTATGCCCCTTACTAGGGACCAATACCACACCCTCAGCATATGCCCTGCCCAGGAATCGAACCACAACCTCTGGTTTATAGCTTAATGCTGGTCCACTGAACCACACCAGTTGGACAAGACCGGGTTTTTTGATGGGCTGTTGAAGGCAGAAGAGACTTGAATGTTGTTTCCATGTTGAGGAAAGGGAGTAGTAGTCAGAGATTAGTTGAGGATTTCGTAGAGAGGCAAGAACACATGGAATAAGGCCTGAGTAGAGGGATGGAGTTAAGGGCTCATCTGGTTTTGCACAGAATTTTGCTGACACTACTATTTTTTTAAATTATATTTTATTGATTTTTTACAGAGTGGAAGAGAGAGGGATAGAGAGTTAGAAATATCGATGAGAGAGAAACATCAATCAGCTGCTTCCCGCACACTCACCACTGGGGATGTGCCCGCAACCAAGATACATGCCCTTGACAGGAATCGAACCTGGGACCCTTGAGTCTGTAGGCCAATGCTCTATCCACTGAGCCAAACCGGTTAGGGTTGACACTACTATCAAGGCACTGAGTAAATGGTATTAGAACTCTGTCCATGTCCTTAAAGAGTCTGTGGGACTCTTGAAAGTAAAAACTATACCCAACTATGCCTTGCTTTGAACCTATGAATTTTTAAAAACTGTCTTGTGCTTAGCATAATGCCTTGCACATATTAAACCTTTGAAGGGTGAATTGGCTCCAGTGTGTAAGATTACAGGCTTCTTTTGGGCCCACACCTATGTTCTGGTCTTGTGTACCTTTTACTAGTGGGTGTCTGTGTGGGATAGGCTGGGACAGCTGTCTTTCATTTTAACCAGCTCTAAGAATAATTCACATAAGTCAGTATTTTCAAAGATGGACAAGTAACTCAATTTTGAAATTATAAGAAGCATTGTACTTCTTTAAAAGCTGAAGTGCCCAATTTATAAAGTTGCTCAGTGCATTGGTATTCCACCCACTCTCCGAGGTTAAATGCTTTTCTCTTATTTGACAGGTAATCTTTTCTTCTTCTTTTTCCCTCCCTCTGTAACCTGTTTGAGCCTAGTCTTTAAACTGTCAAAATTACTTTCATTACATTTTCATGAGACTACTCAGCTATGGCAACTTCTTTGTAGGCCAAAGGAAGATGGGTGCTGAGGTGTTCAATAAGTGTCATGGTCACCTTATTCTCTTCAAAATTATCCCTCCACACTTCCCCACCCGTAGGTTCTGAGTCCTCAACTACACAATGGTTTATGTAGCTGCTTCAAGCTCCAAAGAAGCACAGGAACCTTCCAGATAGGATGACCGACTTGTCCCAGTTTACCCTCCTGGTTTTAGTGCTGAAAGTTCCATATTCTGGAAATACCTCAGTCCTGGGTAGACCACATGGTTGATCAGCCTACCTTTGGGTCTCTTCTCAGTCCTTCCCTTGCACTTTCCCTCACTCAACCTGACTACAGAGAGACAGAGGAGAAAGATCTGTCTCCAACTGAACATCCAATCCTATAGGGGCTGTCAGTTACAAGAAATACTGTGGGCATGCATATAGAGTCACATTCTTCTCTGATACCATCCTGAGACCTCAGGAACCCATGCAATTGTTTAACTACTTCAACTTTAAACATATGAAAGAAAAAAACTTATCCCATTACTCTAATATGTTGGGTTTTTTTTTAAGTTTCTGCATGTCCACTATTACCTCCCAAACTCTTCAATGTGTACATATTCTTAATACAGATTTCTACAAATGTGTGATCATAATTCTTCTATTTTGTGATATATATATATACTAGAGGTCCGGTGCACAAAAATTTGTGCACTCGGGAGCTCCCTCAGCCTGGCCTGTGCCCTCTCGCAGTCTGGGATCCCTCGGGGGATGTCCACCTGTTGGATGTCCACCGTTTTGTAGTTGAGGACTCAGAGCCTAGGGGTGGGGAAGTGTGGAGGGATAATTTTGAAGAGAATAAGGTAACCATGACACTTATTGAACACCTCAGCACCCATCTTCCATTGGCCTACAAAGAAGTTGCCATAGCTGAGTAGTCTCATGAAAATGTAAGCTGGCAGTCAGACATCCCTCTGGCAGCTCAGGAGCCCTCAGGGAATGTCCACTTACCAGCGGGGAGCAGGCCTAAGCTGCAGTCAGACATCCTTAGCACTTCTGAGGAGGCGGGAGAGGCTGCCACCACCACAGCTGTACTAGCAGCCATCAGCCTGGCTTATGGCTCAGCAGAGCTCCCCCTGCAGGAGTGCACTGACCACCAGGGGCAGCTCCTGCATTGAGAGTCTTCCTCTGGTGGTCAGTGTGTGTCATAGTGACTAGTCATTCCCAGTCATTCTGCTGTTAAGGCCAATTTGCATTATAATAAATTTTATTATATAGGATAGAGGCCTGGTGCCATGGGTGGGGGCTGGCTAGTTTGCCCTGAAGGGTTTCCCGGATCAGGGTGGGGTTTCCGCTGGGGTGCCTGGCCAGCCTGGGTGGGGTGAGGGCCATTTTCAGACTGGCCACATCCCCTTCAGGGCCGGGGGGTCCCCGCTGGAGTGCCTGGCCAGCCTGGGTAAGGGGCTGAGGGCAGTTTTCAGGCTGGCCACACCTCCTTCAGGGAGGAGGGTCCTGGTGGGGTGCCTGGCCAGCCTGGGTGAGTGGCTAATGGCTGTTTGCAGGCTGGCCAAGCCCCCCAGCCGGGGGGACCTTCACCCAGTGAGGGTGTGGCCAGCCTGGTGAGGGGCTTATAGCTATTTGCAGGCTGGCCATAGCTCCTTCAGGTTGGGGGTCCCCACTAGGGTGCCTGGCCAGCCTGGGTGAGAGGCTGAGGGCCGTTTTCAGGCTGGCCACATTCCATTCAGGTTGGGGATCCTCCTGGGGTGCCTGGCCAGCCTGGGTAAGGGACTGATGGCCAGGCGCTGTTTGCGGCTGGCCACAGCCCCTTCAGGGTGGGGGTTCCCGCTGGGGTCCCTGGCCAGCCTAGGTGAGTGACTGATGGCTGTTTGCAGGCTGGCCATGACCCCCAAACTCCCAGCAAGGCTGGCTGGAAACAGGTATCTGGGATTTATTTATCTTCTATAATTGAAACTTTGTTGCCTTGAGTGGAGGACACAGCTGGCCAGAGCAGGCAGGAAGCTTGGCTTCCTCCATCGCCAGGGCAATCAACACTCCTGCTTGCTCCAGCTCTGTGGCTGCCAACTGCCATCTTGATTGGGTTAATTTGCATATAATTACTCTGGTTGGCTGGTGGGCGTGTCTTGGGGTGTAGTGGAGTGACACTAATTTGCATGTTTCTCTTTTATTAGTATACTAGGGGCCCGGTGCACAAAAATTTGTGCATTTGGGGGGGTCCCTCAGCCTGGCCTGTGTCCTGTTGCAGTCTGGGACCCCTTGGGGGATGTCCACCTGCTGGCATGCCTGGCCAGCCTGGGTGAAGGGCTAATGGCTGTTTGCAGGCTGGCCAAGCCCCCTAGTGGAGACCTTTACCCCATGGGGGTGTGGCCAGCCTGGGTGAGGGTCTGAGGGCCATTTTCAGGCTGCCCACAGTCCCTTCAAGGTTCAGGTCCCTACTGGGGTGCCTGGCTAGCCTGGGTGAGGGGCTGAAGGTCGTTTTCAGGCTGCCCACAGCTCCCATTAACCCAACGTCCCAGTGAGGCTGGCTGGAATCAGGTTTCTGGGGTTTATTTATCTTCTATAATTGAAACTTTGTTGCCTTGAGCGGAGGCCTAGGCAGGCAACGAAGCCTCCTGTTTGCTTTAGCTCTGTGGCTTCTATAATTGAAACATTGTTGCCTTGAGCAGAGGCCCAGCTGGCCTAAGCAGGCAGTTTCCTCCATCACTGGTGCAATGGAAGCCTCCTGTTTGCTCTAGCTCCATGGCTGCTGGCTGCCATCTTGGCTGGGTTAATTTGCATACAGCTGCTCTGATTGGCTGGTGGGCGTGGCTTAGGTGTAATGGAGCGAGGATCAATTTGCATATTACTCTTTTATTAGAATATATATATAGTATTTTTCTACATAGTCATTTATTATTTAAGTGACAGGTATGCCAAAAATAAATGTGTCATTCAAGTTTATTTCTTACAGTGTGGGCAGTGGAATTAGCTGGAGTCTTTCTTAGAACTTAAACGCTTTTGTGGTACTAGGGTATTTAGACATACAAAGGAAAAGGCTTCTTAAAGGGCAGTACAAGACATCCTTGTGAGAGAACTGTTCTGTGTCTTGATTATGGTAGTGATCACACAAATCTATACATAGAATAAATTGGCATAGAACTAAACACATAGGCACACACAAATGAGTGCATGCAAGACTTATGAAATCTGAATAAGATCCATGGATTGTATTATTGTCAATTTCCTGGTTATGCTGTTATACAATAGCTATGCAAGACCTTATCATTGAGGGAAACTGGTTAAGGGTACATAGATCTCTCTATATTGGTTATTATGACTGTACAGGAACTTACAGTGATCTTAAAAAGTTAATTAAAATTTTTTAAAATGAAAGATTTCTTATAAGGTAGCTTTGAAATCCTTGTGAGGTATTCAGTAATATATTAAATATTGACCATTTTTTTCCTTCCTCATCTTAAAGAATACCCCTCCCTCAAAAAAATTTAAAGGAAGAAAATGTTAAGGGAAAAATGATACTGCTAGTTTATTTCTAAAGAGTTCTTTGATACTCATTTGATGTCTTCAGAAAGCCGTTTGCAAAGATAGCGCCTTGTGTAGTGCAAAAAAGATGATAGGAACACATCAGCTAGAGGAAAGGAAAATCCTTGAAGGGCAAATGCTTCTAAGTGGCTCAGAATTGCTGTTATCTAGGAGGTCAGTGGCAGACTTTTCTTTTTTTAAATATGTTTTATTGATTTTTTACAGAGAGGAAGGAAGAGGGATAGAGAGTTAGAAACATTGATGAGAAAGAAACATTGATCAGCTGCCTCCTGCACACTCCCCACTGGGGATGTGCCCACAACCAGGGTACATGTCCTTGACTGGAATCGAACCTGGGACTGTCAGTCTGCAGGCCAATGCTCTAAGCACTGAGAAAACCGGTTAGGTCCAGACTTTTCATTAGTGTCATTTCTTTTCCTGGTTTTAAGCCTTCTATGACTTCCCTTTGACCAGTGGCTTTCAACTTTGTTTTTTATTACAATCTTTAATAAGAAATACCTTTACATCAAAATCTAGGAAGGGAGGGAGAAGAGAAAGATTTAGATACCTATCTCTGTATCTATATCTGAAAAAATATCTCTGTATCTATATCTGAAAAAAGTTTCACAAAACACTTTTCATCCTCATGTGTACTAGACTCTGACATTTTCTTTCTATTTTTAATGTTTTTCAGTGCAGATTATGGCTTAGTAACTTGAGTTCATGATTCTTTTTTAAAAAAATATATTTTATTGATTTTTTTACAGAGAGGAAGGGAGAGGGACAGAGTTAGAAACATCAATGTGCCTCCTGCACACTCCCCTACTGGGGATGTGCCCGCAACCAAGGTACATGCCCTTGACCGGAATCGAACCTGGGACCCTCAAGTCCGCAGGCTGACGCTCTAGCCACTGAGCCAAACCAGTTAGGGCTGAGTTCATGATTCTTGATCTGTGGTTTGGAAAAATAATCCCTAGGCCACCAGATAAAGTAGTCTGGAGCCCCCTGGCATAACTTTCAAGGCCCTCCCCATCTGGTTCCATCTACCTTTCCAGCTCTGCCTCCTCCTTCCCCCCCTAGCTAGAGGCATATTCAACATTTTTTGAACCTACCTCACACGGTCCTATCTCTGTGTCTTGGCTCTCACTGTCCTCTCCCTAGTACCCTTCCTCTTTTCTTCCTGTTCTTTCTTGAGTCTTGGCTCCTATAGTCAAGGATACATTGTCCATTGTACCATTAGCATGGCCTATCTGTCACTCCTCAGAAATTGCCCGTGAGGTCAGGCATGTGTCCTAGCTGTCCCTAGTTCAAAAGTTATTCCTGTGAATTCTTCCCTGACTTCTGGATATACTTGGCCAGTGTTTTTCAATATTTTTCCATCAAGAGTACAATAAGAAATACATTTTATATTCAATCTAGTATATACATTTGCTGTATACAGTAAGTATATTTGTATGAAACAGAAACAAGTTTCATCACATAATGCTATGTGCACTTTAATATGTTATATTCTCTTTTAGTTTTTTTCTTTTTTCTGTAACAATTAGTTCTTTATTTTTTTAATGCTTTGCCTCTTTTATTTATTTTTTCCATATTATTTATTACATAAATTATTACAAAGATTAGTACATATATCTCTTTTTTCCCCTGCCTTTCCCCCTGCCTCCCCTACCCCCCAGTGTTTTGTGTCCATTGGTTATCCTTAAATGCATGCATAAAAGTCCTTTGGTTGATCTGTTACCGCCCCCCCACCCTCCCTAGTTTTCTTTTCTTATTCAACCTATAACTTGATTTCAAAAACACAAATTGAGAAACATTGATTTAAGCCATTCTTCCCCACTCTGTCATCTGCAGAGAGTTCTAAGCCTTTACTTTCCATAATCACTGTTAGAAGGTACTCTGTAGTGCTTCAAGACTTGCAAACAGGACCATGAAGTTAAAATTTAAAAAAACTATATATAAAACTATATATATATATGAACCAAACATACACATTTCAACATAGCAACCTTAAAATAATAATGCTTATTAGAAAAGCAAGTTATAAAATGATACTTATAGTATGTTATCATTAAAGTACATTAAAAATACATAAAATTCCTAACCGGTTTGGCTCAGTGGATAGAGTGTCAGCCTGTGGACTGAAGAGTCCCAGGTTCGATTCCGGTCAAGGACATGTACCTTGGTTGTGGGTACATCCCCAGTAAGGAGTGTGCAGGAGGCAGCTGATCGATGTTTCTCTCTCATCGATGTTTCTAACTCTCTATCCCTCTCTCTTCCTCTCTGTAAAAAATCAATAAAATATGTTTAAAAAAACACATAAAACTACTCTATGTTATTTGTGGATACACACATAGCTATACTGATTTGAGTGAGAGACACCAACTTCACATACTTCCTTCTTGATAAAAAGGGAGAAGAAATAGGATTGGTGGTTGGTTTTGTTTGTGCCTTATAAATTTTGCTTTTAACACTGATATGAGAAGCAAACATGCTGAAATGTTAATATTTGCTAAATCTAGGTGGTGGATATATTATATTTATATTATATTATATTATATTACACTGTATTATACTATACTAGTGCATGAAATTCATGCACAGGGGTGGGATCCCCTCAGCCTGGCCTACACCCTCTTGCAATCCAGGACTCCTTGGGGAATGTCTGGCAGTCAGACATCCCTTTCGCAATCCAGGACCGCTTGCCTACTTGCCTGCTTGATTGCCCCTAACCACTCACCTGCCTGCCTCATCAACCCTAACCATCTATGCCTACCTGCCTCATCACCCCTAACCACTCGCCTGCCTGCCTGTCTGATGGCTCCTAATTAATCACCTGCCTGCCTGATCACCTGAACCACTTGCCTGCCTAACTGGTCACCTCTAACCACCTCTGCCTTGCCCCTGCTGCCACAGCTCTGTCCGGAAAGTCGCCCAGAATGATGTCCGGAAGGTCATTCTGCTGTTTGGTCTGATTAGCATATTACACTTTTATTATTATTGATTATAATCTTTACATTTTCATCTGAAATATTTTGTAAGAAAAATAAATCTCTAATGAAAATTGACATATCCGCTTATAAACCTCTGTTACCTTTCTATCTTACATTGCCATTATTATCTGACTCCAAGCTACTTCTCTGAACTGCAGGGAACTTTAATATCTCATCTAAAATTAAATATGAGCAATCAAATTTAGTACAATTTGAAAAACATTTAAAGAAAAATCTGCCACAATCAAATAGAACCTATCCTAGGAATAAAAGTAAGGTTTAAAATTAGAAAAATGTGTTATATCTCAGTCTGTTAGATAAGAAAAAGAATAAAAATATGCAGAGAAAATCAGAACACAAAGAATGGTTGCTATTGTTTAATATGTTGTTGTTTTTCAATTGATTTGAGAGCAAGAGAGAGGAAAGGACTCGGGGTGGGGTTGGGGGGGTGGAGAGAGAGGGAAACAGAGACATTGATGTGAGAGATAAACATTGATCAGTGCCTCCCATACCCACCAACAGGATAGAGCCCAAAACCTGGGTATGTGCCCAGACTAGGAATCAAACCAGAGATCTTTCAGTGCATGGGATTATGTTCAATCAGCTGAGCCACACAGGCCAGGGCCATAGTTTTTTGTTGTGTTTTTTTGTTTGTTTTGTTTTGTTTCTTTAATACATTTTATTGATTTTTTACAGAGAGGAAGGGAGAGGGATAGAGAGTTAGAAACATTGATGAGAGAGAAACATCGACCAGCTGCCTCTTGCACATCCCCTCAAGGGGATGTGCCCACAACCAAGGCACATGCCCTTGACCAGAATCGAACCCGGGACCTTTCAGTCCGCAGGCCGACGCCCTATCCACCGAGCCAAACCGGTCAGGGCTGGTGTGTTTGTTTTTAGCTATGAAAACTAAATGCTTTGTTAACATAAGGAGAGTATTTCAATCTGTACAATCAGCACTATGTCCAAAGATAAAGCACTGGAGTCATCTTCTAATGGGAGCAAAACAGGTAAAGCAACTCTATTATTTCTTTTTTTTTTTTTTTTTAATTTAATATATTTTATTGATTTTTCACAGAGAGGAAGAGAGAGGGATAGAGAATTAGAAACATCGATCAGCTGCCTCCTGCACACTTCCCACTGGGGATGTACTGGCAACCAAGGTACATGCCCTTGGCCGGAATCGAACCTGGGACCCTTGAGTCCACAGGCCAATGCTCTATCCACTGAGCCAAACCAGTCAGGGCTCTATTATTTCTTATAATTATGGAAGTATTAGCTATGTGTAATGAGATGAGAGACATATAAGAGTAACCATTCTGAGAAATGGGCTCTCATTGTTATTGAGATTATAGAAGCCTCCAAAATAAACAACCAAAAATCTGTTAAAATCAATGAGTTTGTTCAGTGAGACAACTGAACACATAATGAAGATACCAAAGTGAAAAGCTTTCCTATATATAGGACTAACTGATGAGAAAAGTTAATGGGATAAAAGAATCCTTTCTAATAAAAGAGTAATATGCAAATTAAGCATCACTCCATCACAAAGATGGCCGCCCCCATACCACAAGGTGGTGGCACCCAGTCCGGCTCAGTTCCGCCACTGAAGTGGTCAGGCCTGTTAGCCAGGCAGGTGGCGGGGGAGGCGGGGGGGAGGGGCCTGAGAGCAGAACAGGTGATCAGAGGTGTATGAGGGTGCCCTACCCAGGCATAAGGCCTGGGCCAGAGGCCTCAGGCCTGGGTGGGGCAAGGCTGGAGATTGCAAGGGCCTGGCTCCATAGAGCCAGCTATCAGAGGGGCAGGGGCAGAGCTTGCAATTGCAGGGGTCTGGGCACTGGTGGAACCGGCAAAACAGGAGTCTGGGGGTCCCCTGCCCATGCCTGCAGCCTTGGTCAGAGGCTGCCGGTGGGGCAGGAGCAGAGCTGGTGATGGCAAGGGTCTGGGGGTCCCCTGCCCAGGCCTGCAGCCTTGGCCAGAGGCTGCAGTGGGGCAGGGGTGGAGCCGGCGATCTCAGGGCCTGGGCAGGGGCAGAGCCTGCGATCGCAGAGGTCTGGGCATGGTTGGAACCGGCAATTCAAGGGTCTGGGGGTCCTCTGCCCAGGCCTTTAGCCTTGGCCAGAGGCTGCCAGTGGGGCAGGGGTAGAGCTGGCAATGGCAGGGGACAGGATCAGAGCTGGTGATTACAGAGGCCTGGGCTCTGTGAAGCTGGCAATCGGAGGGGCTTGGGGGTCTTCTGCCCAGGCAAAAGAGTAATATGCAAATTAACCTTCACTCTGTCACAAAGATGGCGGCAGCCAGGGAGCTGTAGGCAGGAGGCTTGTGTTGCCCCAGCGATGGAGGAAACCAATATTCCCACCTGCCCTGTGGGCCCTGAGTTCCGCTCAAGGCAACAAAGTTTCAATTACAGAAGGTAAATAAACCCAAGATACCTGCTTCCAGCCAGTGCCTTTGAGCGGGACCAAGGCAACAAAGTTTCAATTATAGAAGTTAAATAAATCCCAGATACCTGCTTCCAGCCCGGGGCCATGACCAGCCTGATAACGGCCCTCAGCCCCTCACCCAGGCTGGCCAGGCACCCCAGTATAGACCTCACCCTGAAGGGGCTATGGCCAGCCTGAAAACAGCCATCAGCCTTCACCCAGGCTGTCCAGGCACCCCAGTGGTGAACCCCACCCTGAAGGGAGTGTGGCCAGCCTGAAAACAGCCCTCAGCTCCTCACCCAAGCTGGCCAGGCACCCCAGTATAGACCCCACCCTGAAGGGGCTATGGCCAGCCTGCAACCAGCCATCAGCCTTCACCCAGGCTGTCCAGGCACCCCAGTGGTGAACCCCACCCTGAAGGGAGTGTGGCCAGCCTGAAAACAGCCCTCAGCCCCTCACCCGGGCTGGCCAGGCACCCCAGCAGGACACCCTTCAGAGCAAACCAGCTGACCCCCACCTGTGCACCAGGCTTCTGTCTTATATAATAAAAAGGTAATATGCAAATTGACCCTAACAGCAGAACAACTGGGAATGACGGGTCACTGTGACACACACTGACCATTAGGAGGCAGACGCTCAATGCAGGAGATGCCCCCTGGTGGCCAGTGCACTCCCACAGGGGGAGTTCTGCTCAGCCACAAGCCAGGCTGACGGCTGCCAGCACAGCAGTGGTGGCGGGAGCCTATCCTGCCTCCTCAGCAGCGCTAAGGATGTTCGACTACAGCTTGGGCCCAATCCCCCTGGGGAGCGGGCCTAAGCCAACAGGTGGACATCCCCCCCTCCGCCCCCAAGGGGTCCCAGACTAAGAGAGGGCATAGGCAGGGCTGAGGGACCCACCCCCTTGCGAGTGCACAAATTTTTGTGCACTGGGCCTCTAGTCCTATCCATAAATAGCAAGCTTAACAATAAGCATGTAGGACCCCTTTAGAAAAGTCAAAATTGTATTAAGACACGTACTTAAGATTTTTTTATCCTAATACTGTAATATGATAAATTTGCAAACAACCTAGTAAATGTCCAACAACAGGAAAATGGTTTATTATTTATATACCGTCTTATTCCCAAGATATTTTAGGGTAGCTTTCACAATATAAACTATGACTTAAAATTAAGTGAAGAATTCAGGTAAAGATAAATTTGAGGAATGGACCACAGATTTTATTCTGAGCGTTGTAGCAGCCAAAGTAAGGAAATGATCATGATTAATTATACAATTCATATTTACACCATAAAATATCGAGTTGATTGGAAGACACAGCTGTTCCTAGTACTGAGACCAGAGTGTTTTCATGGTTCCCCAAAAGATGATAACTGCTGGGTAGAGAATGATCATTGTGTTAACCTGATGCAGCAAATAGCGCCTGACGACGTAGAGCTGTTTCTTACTGAGCTCCTTGCTAAGGGGCCACATAGAACCAGGCTCTGGCAGTTTGGTGACGAGTATTTGCAGTGGAGGGAGCAATGTGTGACATTATGGCTGGGATAAACAGGAAGGTCATTCAGTGCACTCTGAGGGAGCAGCTCTGTGGAGTAATACGTTGTAGAGACTAAAATTGTGGTTCTCAGCTGAGGTGTTATGTTACCCTGGCGTCCTGTGCCTCCACAGGTTGGCCACACTGAATTTTTATCAATGTGTTTATTTTTGCTATAGCTGAGAATCCACACTACGAAGAAGTCTGGAATATGAATGCGCAAGTCACCAGGGAGGCCAGGCAAGGAGGCATGAAGTGCCACGTAGGCTGGCGATGAAAAGAATTCCACGTGGATGGACTGAACAGTCTCTGTAAATATTTTCCAAAATTAGATTTTGGTAAGTACTGTGTAGAACAAGTAGGTTGTTTCTGTCAGATAGAGGTTCACATGTCTTAATAGTTGACTAATGGAATTAACCTCTGATGAGGTAGGGTACTAGAAGGCCAGCTTACCTAAAGATTTTCCTTAAAACACAATTTGAGGTTTGATCCTGCACATGTTGGAAAGGGCAGTCAAGGTTTCCAAATTCCTACATAGTAGAGCGTAGCCACATTAATATTAAGTTTGGAAGAATTGATTTGTAAAAAAAATGAATGATACTGCCCTGGCCAGTGCTCAGTGGTTAGAGCATTGACCCATGGACTGAAGGGTCATGGGTTGGATTCCCAGTCAAGGGCACGGTCAAGAGCATGTACCTGGGCTGCAGGGGCACATGTGAGAGGCAGCCAATCAATGTGTCTCTCATATTGATGTTTCTTTCTCTCTCTCTCTCTCTCTCTCTCTCTCTCTCTCATTTCCCCCATCTCTCTTCCCCTCCCTTCTACTCTCTCTGAAAAACCAATGGAAAAAATATCCTAACTCCTTGAGTGAGGATTAAAAAAAAAGAGGAAGAATTATACCAAACCTTGACCTAAGTAATAGCAAAAAAAAAAAAAAAAAAAAAAAGTTAGATATCCATATAACCTCCTGGCAAATCCTTCAAGGTAAATGGTGACCAAGTCGATAGTAACCAGGGTGGTTTAGGAAGGTTTGAATATGAGTCCCAGTTTTACTTTTCTTTGAGCCTCAAGTTTCTTCATCTGCAAAATAAGGGTGTTAGTACTTACTTTAGGGCTAACCAGCTGGTAAGATTTAAATCTAATAGAATCGCTGGTAGCCTCCTTTAAGCCATTTTGTGTATGTGGTATGCTTTTATTACTAGAGGGTCCTTGTCTGATGATTCACTAGAAGACAAGATTTGCTGAGACACTGTGTAGATAAGACCTTTCAAATTACTGCATTGATTGATGGGGCAATCAGATTCTTTCCTTTCAGGTGTCTGAAGTGGAATTTTTAAAAGTTATGAGATAGCATTTGAAAGCTCTTTGTTCAGTCTTACCCCTCTCATCCTGATCATCTCTCAAGTCCAACCACAGAATCAGGTGTCTGTGTCAGGGGTTAAAGGCAAAGGGCAGTTGTCCTGAGGGTAGTCACGTCTAGGCAACTCCATCTCATGCTACCATTTACTATTGAGTTGGGTACTCAAATAAGTTTTAAAGACTTTTTCATTTGACTTTATACTCACAGGAAAGCTCTTTTTTCATGACTCCAAAAAGACCCTGCCCAACTTGCTCTGATCTTAGCATTTAAGTTCTCAGAGAAATTGATTTCATGACATGTAGAATAATTTAAAGTTAAAAGACCACAGTGTGCCCTGACCGGTGTGGCTCCATTGGTTGGGCATCATCCCATGCACCATAAGGTTACCGGTTCGATTCCTGATCAGGCACATGCCCAGGTTGTAGGCTCCATCTCCTGTAGGGAGACAGCTGATCTATGTTCTGCTTTGACATCAATGTTTCTTTCTCCCTTCCTCTTTCTCAAAAGATTAATTTTTAAAAACCTTTTTTAAAATCTTAAAAAAAAAAAAGACCACAGTATGAAATGTCCAAGAAAATAGCAAGGGGATAGGAAGAACATAAATGTTGGTGAAATCAGTGCCTCCCACTAGGAAATGGAATCAATACTTCAAGTAATGGGCATGGCTACCTCTGCCAGAGTTTGTTTTTTCCCTTGGAAGAGAAAAAAAAGGCCTACGATGTGGACTGTGGGGTAGAGATTATTGCAGACTAGTGGTCCTTTATCTCACTAATATTAGCCACTTCTCAGCATTTTTATATTATAGCAAAGTCTCTATCTCTTCTTTCTTACCAAAGCCTTTCCCATCAAGGCAAATAAGGTGATAGAGAACTCCCTGTGGCTGTGTACACACACACATACAGGATGGGGCAAAAGTATGTTTACAGTTGTGAGTACACGAAACAGTTTATTCTTATTTATTATTACACTAGAGGCCCAATGCATGAACTTCATGTAAGAGTAGATCTTCCTTCCCTAGCCTCCTGGCACCCAAGACCCAGGAGGCCCCACCCACACGCCACAGCCGGCCAGTCAGTGGCCTGCACCTCCCTTTTTGGGGTGATTGTGGAGCCCCCCAATTGATCACCCTGCCAGCTGGTGGCCTGGGCTTCCCTCTGTGAGGCGATCATAGGGCAATGGCCAGGCCCCAACCAGTCACATCTCACCCACGTTAGCTGGCCTGGTGCCAGTGGGTGTCATAGCGTGGTCCTGGGTGGTTGCCCAGATGGTCATTCTGGTGTTCTGCCGGGTCGATTTGCATAGTATGCTTTTATTATACTGGATTATTTTCCATGGGAGGAACTGTAAACCTACTTTTGCCCCACCCTGTATATTTACTAGTATCTAAACTAATAAAAGCGGAATAGTAAAATTAACCGTTTCTCCGGGACGCCCACAGCCAATCAGAATGGCTGTATGCAAATTAGCCCAGCCAACATGGTGGCCGCCATTCACGGACTTGAGTAAACATTTAGGCAGCGTCCGTTGCAGCAGGAGCGAAAGGGAAACTACCTGCCCGCTGGCTCCTTAGACTTTAGCCTGAAGCAAAACGCACATTTGCAACAATTAAGTGTAACAATTGTTTCATTATAGAAGCTGCTAGGTGAGGCAGAGAGGAGGCTTCGGTTAGTAAAAGGCCTCGCCTTAAAGGAACAGCATCAATTATAGGAAACCTGCGTCCAGCCGGCCTTGCTGGGACGTTGGGCAATGGGAGCTGTGGGCAGCCTGAAAGCCCCTCACCCAGGCTGGTCAGGCACGCCAGCAGGTGGGCATCCCCTGAGGGGTCCCAGACTGTGAGAGGGCACAGGCCGGGCTGAGGGACCT
>PVJC01006848.1:0-53456 GCA_004026665.1 Murina feae | reverse complement strand
GCCGGGGTCCTGCTTGGCAGCTCCCCAGATCCCTTGGCGGCACCGGGAAGTGGGAAAGGAAGGAAGCAGGGGACGGGTGAGTGGGAAAGAGTTGGCGGCCTGCTTGGTGGCTTCCCAGGTCCCTTCCGGGGATCAGGGAGCAGGAAAAGGCTGGCCTGACCACGAGGCGGGGTTTTCCCGACTTTCTGGTGGCTGGAGGAAGACGGGCAGTAGGCAAGCTTGCGAGGCAGGCCGCACCCAGTCCTATCCACAGCTCAAAAAAGAGAACAACATGCAGGGGAGGGCAAGAGTCTGAGAGATCAACATAGAGGGGGTGCCTGCTCCAAGCCTTGACGGTGTGCCTGGGGGCAGGCCCCCAGCAGGAAGACACACACAGGAGGACTGCTCTGAGCCTCAGATGCAGCTGGGGGCAGGTCCCCAGTGGTCACACACACACACACACACACACACACACACACACACACAAGTCACCTGGCAGACTGGGGCCATCATAGAACAACCACTGAGGGGTCCCAGACTGTGAGAGGGCACAGGCCGGGCTGAGGGACTCCCTCCACCCTGAGTGCACAAATTTTTGTGCATCGGGCCCCTAGTATATATATATTTAATAAACATACATACCAGGTCCATAACGCTGAAATTTTGGCTCTTTTTTTATTTTATTTTATGAAAAATAAAAATAAAAGTGTATAAAATTGCCCCTACCTAACTGAATTTTTACCCATGGTGGCTCTCTGCCTGACATGTCCTTCTGATTTATATTCACTTATTTACCCCAGTACTGACTTCTAATTTGTGCTCAAATTCCATTTAAAACAAACACAAAAATCAAAAAAACTAAATCAACTAAATATTTTAGTAGCAACTAAAGCACAGAAAAGATTAAGCAATATAAAGTTATTTTTAAACTTTCCAAATACAGGTATCCAAACTCTAGGCTTAAAAGTCTTTACACATCAGTTGGCTAATTAGCTAGTCTCAAAGAAAGATGATGACTGCATTTCTAGAATAAATTGGGTGACAGGAGTCAGAGAAACCTGTGTTTAGTTCATGGTTTGGTCTCTTTGGACAAATTACATAACTTCCTCAACTCTCACTTTAATAATATCAAAAATTAGGAGAGTATTTGTGCTGTAAGGGTTAGCAATAATGTTTATTATGTATGCCATTTTCAGTGTACTAGGTACCAAATAAACTAGTTATTAAGATGATGATTAATTGTGATAATGGGGAAATTTTCTATTTACCTTTCTTCAATAGTTAGGATTATCCTCTTAAAAATATAAAATAGCCCTAGCCAGTTTGGCTCAGTGGATAGAGCGTCAGCCTGTGGATTCAAGGGTCCCAGGTTCGATTCTGATCAAGGTCATGTACCTTGGTCATGGGCACATCCCCAATGGGGGTTTGCAGGAGGCAGCTGATCAATGCTTCTCTCTCATCAATGTTTCTAACTCTCTATCCTTCTCCCTTCCTCTCTGTAAAAAAAACACACAATAAAATATATATTGTTTTTAAAAAGTATAAAATAATAATAAATGGAAATATCATTTGATGGATATAAAATTACATATAATTTTCCTGAAAATATAGTAGAATATGGGTCATACCAGTTGTTATTGACATATACTCATGTTTGAGTGAGTCCCAAAGACTGTATAATTTAAAAAAATAGTTTTGCAAAGATGAGTGATATTTTCAAATAAGTAATGCTATAAATATGTATATGAATATAAAAACAACATTAATTATACCATTTACAGAGTCCTTGCAACTCCACCAAGAACTCTACTAGAGAGGATTGTCAGCTTGATTTAATAGATGAAGAACAAAGGGTCTTGTTCTGGGACATAACATATGCTTTCCAAACATAACCATAAAACTAATATGAAAGATAAACCAAAATGGTTTGCATTAGTTTTTCTCTGATAAACATAAGAAATGAATAGATGCCTACCTATGATTACATATGGGAGTTCAGAGCTCATTCTAATCTATGAACAGTTTCAAAGGTATCTGAAATGGTGTTATTTAGTGAAGTAGGTGATTTGTTTATGATACAATGTTTGTATTAAAACATAATTGGCAACATTTAATACTATTTTTGCTGTTTTCTCTGCTGCTTTAGGTTAATTTCAAGAGGGTAATCTTTGGGATTCATTAGCTTCCTCCTTGATCCTCCCTAAATAATTCTAGTCTAAATCTTTTATTATAGCCCAGAAGTTCTAACTACTCAAGGACAAGATTAGGTGCCTGCTTGATTTAGAAACACAAAGACCTCAAGAACCAACATAAACTCTAAACACCTAAGGTAGAAGATTTAAAAGCTTATCACATCCATCAAAAATATATCAAGAGAATATATGTGTCAGAAGATAGGCAAAGAATAAAACTGATATTTTCATTTTTGGAGATTACAGGGTCTTCTGAATAAAATATATTATACTTGTAAGAGGTGAACATCACTAAAATAACCAAATTAAACTTGCAAGTGAAATGTCAATGCAAAAAAATTATATATACAATGTTTTGTGTGTGTGTGTGTGTGTGTGTGTGTGTGTGTGTATGTTTTAGATCCTAGAATATAAAATTACACACATCTTATTTATAAGCTTAGGGATATCAACTGTACCCAAAGCTATTTCAGAAAAAAAAATATTTTCACTAAATATATCTTAATGCTTCTCATATTACAGATTTCTAAAAGTAAAATACTATGAACTAGAGAGTAAGTCTCATTATGGTTCTATTTAAAACAAAATAGATGGCAAATTAGTTCTTTGCCAGGGCATTCATTGATATCATTTCATTTAAATTCCATAAATAATGAATCAGATGCAATGTTCCTGAAGACAGAAACAAGTTTTCCCAGATTTTATCGTGTCTATGACATCATATATGGTCTGAACTGCAAAGAGAGGTGAGCCAAATGTTTCCCATTTAAAGCTGGCCACAGCAAAAATCTCAGTCAAACCTTGTCATATAAACATGCTATGGGCAAGAGCTCAACAAAAGCTTATAAAAGAGGCACCTGTGGTTTTTAAATTAAGCCCATTTGCTGCAATTAGCTAGCTTTATTTTTCATAAGTTGACTTTTATCATTGTTTTTTAAACCAGCCCAGTGGTGGTCATAAACACCATGCAGTTTTAATGGGGGAGGATTTTGTTTCTTAAAACCCCAAGTGACTTGAAATCAAATCAGTCAGGCCACTACTAAAAAGGGAAAAAAAGAAAAAGAAAGAAAGAAATTGAGGGCTCTGGTTAACTCAGCTCTCATTGCAGGCAATTCAATCCAAGTAAAATGGACTGGCATTAGTGCAGCGCCATGCTGTACAGCCTCAGTAGATTTATCTTTTCCTTGGAGGTTAATGCCCTGCATGGTTATTCTTGAGTCACAGCTTACTTTTCTGCATGGTTAACCCTTTAAAATAACTGCATTTAAAGGGAAAGATATTTTGAAATAAAACCTCAGGGAATTTCACAGAAAATATGTGCCTATTAAAAATAGACTTTTAAAATATGTTTAAGAATAGCCAATCTGACAGATGTCAGAGTGGAGGAGTGGAGGGAGCTAATTGCAAAAGGTGAAGGGGTTAAGGGAAAAAACCTCATAGAGATAGACAACAGCATGGTAATTACCAGACGAAAAGAGGTGAGGCAGAGGTAAAAGAGGGTAAAGGAGAGAGAAATGGTGATGGAAGGAGACTTGACTTGGGGTGGACAATACACAATACAATATACAGAGGATATAGTATAGAATTGTATACCTGAAACCTATATAATTTTATTAACCAATGTCACCTCAATAAGTTCAATACATTAAAGAAAAAAAGAATAGCCAAATGTCATTTTAAACGAATACTAAATAACAGCACATAAGATGTATGTTTTAGAATTGAGCTTTCCTTTTTTTTCAGGTGTATTTCAATGTATTTTGGCAGCCCTAAAATTTCACCTAGAAATATAATTATTCATATACTGGTAAACACATTTTACATATATTACTTTGCTTAGCTCTAATCATAAAAACAAAAACTCTTGACACTTCTGTATGTCAGAACAGGATTCTCAGACGTTTTAACATGAGATATTTTTTCTTGAACAAAAGATAATTCCAGAAATTGTGTACAACTAAAAAAAGTGTTTTCAGACTAACAATTTCAACGTTCTAAGGAAAATAATTTAAATAGAAAAAGCATGGCTACTATCCCAGAAAACTGGGAAACAGTCTGTTATAAGAAATAGTTGATATACAAAAGAAAACATATAAATAGTATACTTGATTCTGCCAAATCTCTTTGCTTTGATGTTATTATAAACTGACTTTCATGAATAGCACTGCACTTTACAAGGTGGCTGAGATATATGCAAAATATCATAAATAAAAGCACATTTAAACACAAAATGTTATCAAGAACCACAAAAATGAGCACACTATTGATCAGATCATTTAAAACTCTGATTTGAGGGGTGGGGGTACTTTGACACTGTGTGAAATGAACAAAGGACTTCCAGGCAACAAGTATAAGTAAACCCAGCATAAGTAAACCCAGAACTTGCCTTCTTCCACAGCCACATCAAAATTATAACTAAACTAAAGAACAATCATCATTCAGAACTGCCTGAAACTGGGCTGAATGGAAGTACTACAACTGTGGAATTATAAAGAAACCACAGTGAGGCAGGTAGGAGGGATGGAGACTTGGGTAGTAATCAAAGAACTGGGTGGTCCAATACTCACACGTGGTGGATAAAATTTGGAAGGAATATCTCAGCAGCAGAGGTCTCACCTGAGGAGCAAGGGGTCACAGGCCTACACCGGACCCTCATCCCAAGGTTCTAGTGTCAGGAAGGGAAGTCCCATAACTTCTGGCTGGAGTAAAACAATAAGGATTGTGCTGAGGGAGATGGAGGACTGCTGGAGTCCCAGGCAGTTCCTCTTAAAGGCCCCCACACAGACCCACTCAGACTCACTCCCTCTGAATTTCAGTACTGGGGCAGCAGCTTGAAAGGCACCAAAGGCATAAAGGGGTGAACTGAATTATCTGGCATCAGGGCAAGAGTTTCACTTTGACAAAAGTGCTGGCAGAAGCCAGTGTTCCTTTGATGACCCTCCCCTATAGAGCTGATAGGAAAGTGCCATATCTGGACTCCATCAACCTGGATCATACTGTCTAAGTCACCCTGGTGATTTCCTGAGGCCTTGCCCCACCCAACTTTCAGGTCCACCCAAGTTGTTTTCAGTGGCTTTTCCATACAAATGGCCTGTCTTGACTCATGCTTCAGATTTTCCTAAAATCTCTAAAACAAGCAACATCTGGGCTTAGCATTACCCATACCTCTCTAAGTGGCCTCAGGCCTGGTGATAGCAGTAGCTGGGCTAGCTGGATTTGGTTCACAGCCTGGCCTCACTTAGGTACCTCCAAGCCCAGAAAAATTAGCAGCCCTCTGCCTGTCACTCTGTAGCTCATACTGGGTGGCCCAGGGGAGACACAGGCTGTGGAAAACCTTGGCTGGAATCTCCTGGGAGGAACCCAGAGACAGTATGTCAAGTGGACAACTTCAGATGATGTTTAAGCACTACCACCCAACCACCTCCACAGGTGACACTCAAGCGGCAGACTTAGTGGACACCAAAGGTCTGCTGAAGTAAGTCCTGTTCTGTGGGGCGGACCCCCTGCATAGCTGATCCTTCATGATTGTTGAAGTCAGTAGTTGGTGGTTACAGGCAGTTCTTGCAGCTGATCAGCCTGGGGGTAAATCCCTCCCACTGGCATGCCAACAGCAATGAAGGCTCAACTACAACAGGAGGGTATACACAGATAACATGAGGGATGCACCTCGAGTACCCAACTTGGGTGATTGAGGAGATGGGGCCACTGAACTGCACAAAACATCTACTACATTAGGTCACATTACCAAGCCCAGGAGACAGCATTTCTACTTCATACAAAGAAACAAACACAGGGAAGCTGCCAAAATGAGAAGACAAAAAAGCATGTTCCAAATGAAAGAACAGAACAAGCCCTGGCCAGTTTGGCTCAGTGGATAGAGCATTGGCCTGGGGGCTGAAGGGTTCCAGGTTCGATTCCAGTCAAGGGCATGTACCTTGTTTGTGGGCACATTTCCATTAGGGGGTGTGCAGGAGGCAGCTGATCGATGGTTCTCTCTCATCGATGTTTCTAACTCTCTATCTCTCTCCCTTCCTCACTATAAAAAAATCAAATATATATAAATATATATATAAATATAAATATAAATATATATATATATATATATATATATATATATATATATATATATATAAACTAATAAAAGCGGAATAGTAAAATTAACCGTTTCTTCGGGACGCTTACCAGCCAATCAGATTGGCTGTATGCAAATTAGCCCAGCCAACATGGCGGCCACCACTCACGGACCTGAGTAAATGTTTAGGCAGCGTCCGCTGCAGCAGGAGCGAGAGCGAAACTGTTTTCGGCCCTTGGCGGGCAGGCTCCGAAACATGTTTCCATAATGTAACAATCATAGAATCCTCGGGAGCTGAAGGGAACAGCAGGCTTGGCCTGACTTACTAAGAGTAACAAAGTCTCATTATAGACGCTGCCCTGTGAGGTGAAGCAGAGGAGGTTTCGTTACCTCAGCCCACCTCGCCTTAAAGGAACAGTGCATCAATTATAGGAGCTAAACAAACCCCAGGCCTTATAGGAACAGCATCAATTATAGAAGATAAATAAACCCCAGGCCTTAAAGGAACAGTACATCAATTATAGGAGATAAACAAACTCCTAAAACCTGCGTCCAGCCAGCCTTGCTGGGACGTTGGGTCAATGGGAGCTGTGGGCAGCCTTAAAGCCTGAAAGCGCCAATCAGCCCCTCACCCAGCCTGGCCACACCCCAGTGGGGTGAGGGACGTTTATGGGGGGCTTGGCCAGCCTGGAGACAGCCATCAGCCCCTCACCCAGCCTGGTCAGGCACGCCAAAGGCTAGACATCCCCAGAGAGGTCCCAGACTGTGAGAGGGCACAGGCTGGGCTGAGGGATCTCCCGAGTGCACAGAGCGGCTGCAGGGTGGAGCAGCACAGGACCCAGGACCGGTGAGTGGGAAAGAGGCGGCAGGGTTGGCGGCCTGCTTGGCAGCTGCCAGGCCCTTTGAGGGGCACTGGGGAGTGGGAAAGAGGTGGCAGGGGGGGTCAGCGGCCTGCTTGGTGGCTTCCCAGGCCCCTTGGGGGGCACTGGGGAGCGGGAAAGCAAGCTCTTGGGGGCTGGGGGCCTGCTTGGCAGCTCCCCAGACCCTTTCTGGGGATCAGGGAGCAGGAAAAGGCTGGCCTGACCATGAGGCGGGGTTTTCCCTGCTTCCTGGTGGCTGGAGGAAGATGGGCAGTAGGCAAGCTTGGGAGGCAGGCAGGATTCAGCCCTGGCCACAGCTCAAAAAAGAGAACAACATGCAGGGGAGGGCAAGAGTCTGAGAGATCAAAATAGAGGGGGTGCCTGCTCCAAGCCTGGGGGCAGGCCCCCAGCAGGTAAACACACACAGGAGGACTTCTCCTAGCCTCAGATGCGGCTGGGGGCAGGTCCCCAGTGGCGACACACACACACACACACACACATACACACACAAGGTGCCTGGCAGACTGGGGCCATCATAGGACATCCACTGAGGGGTTCCAGACTGTGAGAGGGGGCAGGCTGGGCTGAGAGACCCCCACCCTTCCCCCTGTGCACGAATTTCATGCACCGGGCACCTAGTGTATATATATATATATATATATATATATATATATATATATATATATATATTTAAAAAAGAAAGAATAGAACAAAACTCCAGAAAAAGAACTAAATAAAATGAAGACAAGCAATCTACTGGACCAGTTAGAAATGAAGGATACACTAACTTAAACAAATAACAATTTACAGGGAATCAACAGAATAGATGACACAGAGAATCAAATCATTGATTTTAAACATATATTTTGTGGGAAACGAGTAAAATTGGATCCAACAGGGAGATTGTCAATGGACGAGGAAACATACATTGGGACCTCTAGTTGGAACTGGCAAAAATAAAAACGTTTTACATTATTGTCATGTGTGTGCCGCTCATAAACTACTCGGTGAAACGTGGTACATGTGCAAGTTTTGTAATGTACCCCTGCACAAAGGAAAGTGTTTCAAATGCTACCACACAGTGAAGCACGCGATTTGGCGGGAAAATGCCCACTTACAAAGTGTTAATATAAGGAAGCAAAAAACACCAAATCAGTATAGCATACAGAAAATAGAACACCCCTGTTCCCCTCACCCCAAAAGAGGATAGTGTAAAGAGCCTCTGGGATAACTTCAAGCATAGCAACAATTGCATCATGCGGGTGTCAGAAGAGAGAGAGTGAGAAATTGAAAACCTTTTCGAGAAAAAAAACCAATGACAGAAAAGTTCCCTAACCTAGTAAAGGAAATAGACATACAAGTCAAAGAAGCTCAGAGATTTCCAAATAAGATGAACCTAAAGATGCCCACACCAACATACATCATAATTAAAATGCCAAAGATTAAGACAGAGAGACTCTTAAAAGCAGCTGATTTCTAAACAGAAACTTTGTAGGTCAGAAAGGATTTGCAAGAAATATTGAGAGTGATTAAAAGCAAGGACCTACAATCAAGATTACTCTACCCAACTCAGCTATCATTTAGAATTGAAGGGTAGATAGAGAGCTTCCCAGACAAATAAAAGCTAATGGAATTCATCTCCACCAAGCCAGTATTATATGAAACATTTAAAGTTCTTCTTCAAGAAGAAGAAGAAAAAAGAAAATATGAACAGCAAAATGCCAATGAATACATATCAATAATTGAATCTAAAAATAAAAATAAACCAATAAGCTGAACAGACTTATAGATAGAGAGAACATTTTGGTGTTGCTAGATGGGAGGGGAGTTGGGAACATGGGTGAAAAAGGAGAAGGGATTAAGAAGTACAAATTAGATGTTACAGAATAGTCATGGGGATATAAAGTACAGAAAGAGAATATAGTCAATAATCCTATACAATAAATAGGTAATATGCAAATTGACCGTTATTCCAACACACACTATGGCAACTGCCATGTGGTCAAAGATAACTGCCCACATGTGGACACAAGATGGCCACCACAAGATGGCCAGCAGGGGAGGGCAGCTGGGAGGGACCAGGCCTGCAGGGGAGGGCAGTTAGGGGGTGATCAGGCTGGCAGGCAGAAGTGGTTAGGAGCAATCAGGCAGGCAGGCAGGCAAGCAGTTGGGAGCCAGGAGTCCTGGATTGTGAGAGGGATGTCCCAAATTGGAGAGGTTACGGGCTGGGTTGAGGGACACACACCCCCTCCCCCGTGCTTGAATTTCATTTTGTCTAGTATTCTAATAACTAAGTATGGCATCAGGATGAGAGATTTATCAGGATGACCACCTAGTAAGATATGTAATGTCTAATCACCCCTGAAACAAGTGGTTAGACACCTGAAACTAATATAATAATGTATGTCAACTGTAATGGAAAAATAAAAATGATTGAATAATGGTGAAAATAAAAAAATAATAAAGTGGACAAAGAAATTCATTGTAGCATTATATGTAATCATAAAGAAATAAAACCGCCTAAATGCTCAGCTAAACAAATAGATACACAAACAACAGAGTATCTATTCAAGTAAGAAAATATTAAACTACTAAGCATGATTTGGTTGGTCTCATCTATTTGCAAAATTGTTTGGCATTCGTAATAAAAAGGAAAATATGCATACTCTGTGATACACCTACATTATGTACTCTAGAGAAATTCATACTGTGATGCTTAGGATATATATTCAAGAATGATCATAGCGGTTTGTTTTGTGATAGCAACGTCTGCAAATAACCCACTTACTATCCATAGGAGAATAAATACAATTGTGATATAGTCATATGATATACTATGTACTTATAAAATAATGAGCTATAATTTCACGGGTACAATAGATTAAATTAATTTTGAAATGTTTTACTAAAAAAAGGAGACAAAAGTAATATATACAGCATAATTGTATTATATAAAGAACAAGAGAAGCAAAACAATACCATATTGTTTAGGTAAATATATATAGGTGATGTAGTGTGCATAACAATAAGAGAATACTTTTTGTAAAGGCATGTTAGTGAATACTTCTTGGAGTAGAAAGAGGACTAAAACTAAGAAGCAATGTAGTGTAGGTTTCTGATGTGTGATTTTATTCCATAAATCAGGGGTGGGGAATATGCAGACCACGGGCCATATAAGGCCAAATAAATCATTTGATATGGCCCTGCCAAGGCATTTGTGGTGAGGTAACTAAATGTTTGACCAAATATAGCAGGCTAATTTTTAAGTTGATAATAATTTTTCCTGGAAATGATGTTTTATCAAAATGGCCCTTGGCAGAAAAAAAAAAATTCTCCACCCCTGCTAAATTATGTTTCATAATAATTTATGTTATACTAGAGGCCCGGTGCACAAAAACTTGTGCACTCATGAGGGTCACTCAGCCCGGCCTGTGCCCTCTTGCAGTCTGGGACCCCTCGAGGGATGTCCACCTGCTGGTTTAGGCTCGCTTCTCGGGCGATCGGGCCTAAGCTGGCAGTCAGACATCCCTTTGGCAGCCTGCGAGCCCTCAGGGGATATCCACTTGCCAGCAGAGAGCAGGCCTAAGCTGCAATTGGACAACCTTACCACTGCTGAGGAGGCAGGAGAGGCTCCCACCACCACCACTGTACTGGCAACTGTCAGCTTGGCTTGTGGCTAAGCAAAGCTCCCCCTGTGGGAGTGCATTGACCACCAGGGGCAGTTCTTGCATTGAGTGTCTGCCCCCGGTGGTCAGTGTGTGTCATTCTGTTGTTAGGGTCAATTTGCATATTACCCTTTTATTATATAGGATAGAGGCCTAGTGCATGGGTGGAGGCCGGCTGGTTTGCCCTGAAGGGTGACCCAGATCAGGGTGGGACTCCCACTGGGGTTTCTGGCCAGCCTGGGTGAGGGACTGATGGCTATTTGCAGGCTGGCCAGAGGACCCAGCAACCCAAACTCTCAGAGAGGCTGGCTGGAAGCAAGTATCTGGGGTTTATTTATCTTCTATAATTGAAACTTTGTTGCCTCGAGCAGAGGCAATAGCAGGGTTAGGCAGGCTGCTTCCTCCATTGCTGGGGCAATGAAGCCTTCTATTTGTTCTAGCTCTATGGCTACTGGCCGCCATCTTGGTTGAGTTAATTTTTTATATAGTTGCTCTAATTGGCTGGTGGGCATGGTTTGGGATGTAGCAGAATAATGTAATTAGCATATTACTCTTTTATTAGATTAAATTTTTCAATACAAATATAACACTTTTAAATGTATAATATCAAACTTTGTTCTTGAAAAAAGAAAATAAATTTTATAATATTATTTACAATCATAGTATTTCTTTTGTATGGCTGTACATGTGTCTGTGTGTGCATTCACATACAGTTATATAATCACTAGAGGCCGATGCATGAAATTCGTGCATGGGGAAGGGTGTGGGGCCCTCAGCCCAGCCTTCCACCTCTCATAGTTTGGGACCCCTCAGTGGATGTCCTACTGATGGCCACGGTCTGGCAGCAGAGGCTCAGAACAGGCGCCGTGTGTGTGTGTGTGTGTGTGTGTGTGTCTGCTGGGAGCCTGCCCCCAGCTGCACTGTAGAGGCTCAGAGCAGGCGCCTCGTGTGTGTGTGTGTGTGTGATTGTGTGTGGCCCTGCCTGGGGCTTAGCCACAGCTATGTAGGAGGCTCGAAGCAGGTGTCCCGTGTGTGTGTGTCTGTCTGTCTGTCTGTCTATCTGCTGGGGGCCAGCCCCCAGCCACACCGTGAAGGCTTGGAGCAGGCCCCCCTCTGTGTTGATCTCTCAGGCTCCTGGCCTCTCTTGCATGTTGTTCTCTCTCTTGAGCTGTGGCCAGGGCTGGATGTTGCCTGCTGGCCATGCTTGCCTCCTCCTTGATCACCGTGGTGACCAAGGAGCAGGCCCCATTGCTTGCTGCCTGCAGGCTGTGCTTTCCTGATCGCCATCCAGATCATGGTGGCAACCAGGAGAAGGCCATGCTGCTTGACCCTGCTGGTGCATGCCTGCTCGCAATCTGATTGCGGTGGTGACTGGGAACAGGCCTTGCTGGGGTCTGCCTGCTGGCAGTGCTTGCCTGCTGGAGGGCAGCTGCTCAGGGGTTGCTGAGATAATGCCTGCTGGGCTCACGTTGCCAGGGTGATGCCACCAGCATCCTGCCCCACCTCTATGGGGGCTTCCATCTTTGTTGCGGAGGGATGGTTAATTTGCATATTACTCTTTTATTAGATAGGATATTTCTATAGACGTATATAAATTTTGTGCATATTATAATGTGCTTCATCATATTCCTGCTCTCTTCAAGATGATGTTCAGATGAATGTGGCCAAAAAGCTATGTGACCTTGTTGAACAGAAGAAGGAGGTCATTACCTCAGCAAGGTGGTCAGTGGCTACTCTGGGCTCAACAGCAACACCCCTTGTTTACCTGCCTCTCATGTTAGCATTTAAGGTTGCTGTCAACTGACAATGTAACTGATATCACAGATGTAACTCATGACCTTTTTACTTCTTCAGTCTTTTCTCAGGAGCCTTTCCTGTTGACATGGCCTTCACATAAATAACTGTCATGGGCTAAAAGGAAATTTTGAGCTTTACCATATATTCCAACCACCCCCTGACCCATGTGTAGTTTCCGCTATGAATCTAGCTCCTTCAGACAATGGCCTGGACTTGGTCACATGCCAGCACTTATTTCAGCACAGCACCATAGGGAAACCAAACAAGTCTTACATACGAACTATGTACACTCCTTCTCTCCCTGCCTAAGCTCACAGCTTTGTCTCAGCTCACAGTTCTGTCTCCTTAAAAGACCACCCAGTTTTAGATTAATTCCAACCACCTTCAGTGCTTTCCTCAACTCCCTGCCCCCACCTATTTTGAGTTTAGCCCTTGCCTTGGATTGGAGGCAGGGAAATGAGGGGACATGATTAGCTTGGTGATCCTGATTGCCTCCATTTCTTTTCCTCTTTTATTTTCTCTCATGTTCCTACATTTATTTGGTCACATTCCCAACTTCTTCCCAATTCTAGAATCTTGTCTCAATGAAAGACAAAGTATCTTCTTCAAATTAAAAAAAAACAAACAAACACAAAAACTATGACCTTCCCCTTGATAGGTTAAATATGAGCTACAATAAATTTTGAAAAAATCATTCTTTTGCAAAGACTAGCTTTGAAGATTTTCTGAAAATCTTATTTTGAACATCAAAGGTTTATCATTCTTCTTTCTTCTATACATCCCTGTAATAATCATACATTTCCTTCAGGTAAAATAAACCCTTGGACTAACTAAGAGGTAGATTTTATCATAAGAAGTGTATGAAAATATATTAATTTTCTTTCAAAATGTATCCCATTACATATGCATAATAAAAGTCTTAAAAGAAAAATCCCCCAAAATATTAACATTTTATTGATGGTGATTTTTTAAAATATATTTTTATTGATTTCAGAGAGAAAGAGAGAGGAAGAGGGAGATAGAAACATCAATGATGAAAGAGAATCATTGATCTTCTGCCTCCTGCACATCCTCTCCTGGTAATGTGCCCATAACCTGACCATGAGCCCTGACCAGGAATCCAATCATGACCTCCTGGTTCATAGGTTGATGTTCAACCACTGAGCCACACCAGCTGGGCATAGGTGATTTTTTAAATTGATTTTGAGAGACAGAAAGGAAGAAGAGAGGGAGAGAGAGAAACATTGATGTGAGAGAGAAACATTGATTGGTTGCCTCTATTACACACCACAAGCAGGAAATTAACCTGCCACCTAGGTATGTGCCCTGACCTGGATAAGCCGGCCACTTTTTGGTTCATGTGATGATGCTCAATCTACTGAGCCACACTGGCCAGGGCCATAGGTAATTGTTATGGAAACTTCTTTATAAAGTTTCCCCAAACTTTTTAGAATGTTGATCTATCTTACTTATAACCAGGTTAAAAATAATAAATAAAAAAATAAAAATAATTAAAAAATAATAAATAATAATTAAATAAAAATAATAAATAATAATATATATGTAACATCTAAAAATATGTGTGGGTTTGGGTTCTATTAGCTTAAACCATGGAGTCACAATAAAAAAGCTCTAGCTGCAGTTAACATGAGAGAAATCTAAACAATTTTTTTGATAATAGAACAATTACGTAGAATAATAAACTATTTAAACTGATATTTTAAACACTGAGGTAATCAATGGTCTAGTGTCTGGAATCAACATGAAATGAAATACACCTATTAAAACATGAGAGCTATTCTCAAAAGAAATTAGATAAATATAATCTAAATCATTAGAATTCAGCTCACTCTAACAATATCTTTAATTCTCTTTTTACTTAAGTTTAAGTTCTTCTTAGTACAAAGTAATTCTATAAGTTTGATTAAAAAATGGATTGTTAGTAAAGATAGCTTCAATTATTTGAATGTAACAACAAAAAACATCTAATCAATAAAATGTATTTAATTTAAATTCAATCAATGAAAGAAAATACAGCCTCTGCCCTAAGCTCAGTAGGATTGCTAGTTATTTTCCTAAGTTTCTTTTTTAAAAATATATATTATTGATTTTTTACAGAGAGGAAGGGCGGGGGGATAGAGAGCTAGAAACATTGATGAGAGAGAAACATCAATCAGCTGCTTCCTGCACACCTCCCACTGAGGATGTGCCCGCAACCAAGGTACATGCCCTTGGTCAGAATCGACCCTGGAACCATTGGGTCTGCAGGCCGACGCTCTATCCACTGAGCCAAACAGGTTAGGGCTATTTTCCTAAGTTTCTGATGAAACTTTGTCTAGGACAGAGTGCTCCTTTCAGATAAATTTTGCATCTTTGATGTTGAAAAAAAAATTATCCAAAGAGGAAGTGTGTTTTATCTTCATAAACATAAACTAAACAGGCAAAAGGAGAAAAGGCAAAGTTATTGACTTAAGTATTACCTTTAATTAAGTTGTTGTTTGTTTTAAATCCTCACAAACAGATCCACATGAGGGCAGTAGACTATGGTAAAGCCTGAAATATGGAATGTAATACAGAGATGCACCAGGAGGAAAAGACTTTTCAATTCTTGAACAGGCACAAAACATCATTATGCTAGGAATCAACGAACCTGAGTTACCAGTGGCTTTCTCATGACTAATATATTTTTTGTTTTATATTTCAACATACAGGTAGGCAAAACTCTTTTTTCTCTTTCCTCCGAATAAAAATTCATAAAAGGTCCAGTCAGATAGACCTTTCAAAGTAAGCATAATCCTTGTTCCGTTGTTTTCCTGGTAAGGATTGACTAAGATAAAAAAAATCCCTGATAAAAGAAAACGCCTGCTCTACAGAGAAAGAAAGTAAACTCAGTTTACCATTTTTAAAGTCACTTTGAGAAATAATGACATTTTCTAGTTAAAAACCTGGACAGAAAATGAAAAGAACAAATTTTAATCTAGGCTCCATGGTATCTGAGAAAAAAAGATTTTTGGATTATTTATATTTATACCCATTATTACCAGGAGTTGAGGAGGAAAGTAAAGAAAAATGATAGTTTTACCACTACTTGCCCTTCCTTGACTCTTTTATAGTCCAAATAGAATGTTCTACTCCTCAGCTGTATTCATTTTCTATTTCTGCTGAAACAGATTGCCACAAACTTGGTAAATTCATGCACTGGAGGGGGCATCCCTCGTGATTATTATCTTGCAGTTGCTTTAAGTCAGACACCTGACATGGGTCTCACTGAGCCAAAACCAAGGTGTCAACCTTGCTTCAGGTTTTAGGGAAGAAGCCAGTCTAAGCTCATTCACATTGTTGGCAAATTTAAGTTCCATGAACTGCGGGATTAGTTCCCTTTCTTTGCTAATAGACACCTTAACTTCTAGTAGCCTCTTTTCAGTCCTCACATGTTACATCTCAGAACCAGCAACAGCATGCTGAGTGGCTCTCAGGCTCGGGACCCCCCTTATTTCCCTTCGGTGGCATCTCATCTGCCTTCTGCTGCTTTACATCTCCCTGATTCCAGTGCAGAGAAAGGGCTGCTGGGATAAGATTGGCCTGCCCAAATTATTCAGGGTAACCTGCCTATTTTGAAGCTCATAAACTAAAGTACATCTGCAAAATCTATCTTACCATGTAACATAATATCTTCAAAGGTTCTAGACATTAGGATATGGACATTTTTAGGGGTCATTGTATAGCCTGTCACATCATCCTATATAATAAAGAGCTAATATGCTAAGTAGACTGGACAGCAGAACAATCTTCTAGAATGACCTTCTGGACAACCTTCTGGAATGACCAGTGGGCAGGGGGTGGGGCAGAGGTGGCAGGAGAGGCGGTGATGTACACCTGGTCCTGGTGCCACCCCTTCTTGCAGAGGCTGGCAGGAGAGGCCAAAGCATGGGCCTGCAGCCTCCACAGTGGTGGGATGAGGTGTGACCATGGCACTTCAGCCTCCCACAGCCTCTCCCCCAGGCAGCCTGGCCCCAGATCGCCACCCCCACCAGTGGGCTGGGGTGGGGCCAGTGCTAAGGAGCAGTGAGCCTGGCTTCTGGTTGAGTGGCATGCCCCCCAGGTCAAACAGAAGCCAGGTTCACAACTGGTGACCACAGCAGCAGTAGCAGGAGCCTCTCCCACCTCCATAGCAGGCAGGTGGTAAGGAGCAGGGGTCATAGACTGCAAGAGCCCCAGACTGTGGGAGGGATGTCTGAGTGCCTCAGGGATCGAGCCTAAGCCAACAAAGGGACATTACCTGAGGGGTCCTGGACTGCAAAAGGGCACAGGTTGGGTTGAGGGACCCCCCCCCCAGTGCATGGATTTTGTGTGTGGCCATTTTCATCCATATCCTGAAGTCCCATATATACAGGTTAGGGCAAAAGTAGGCTTACAGTTGCTAGTAGCACATGAAGCACAGTGTTTGTTCTCTTATTATTTTTTACTAGTGGCCCAATGCATAGATTCATGCACACTGAAAGGAAATTCATTAGAAGAAATATTTTGATATCACTATTCACCATTTCTCCATAATACAAGTGTCAACCAAATCCATGATTGACAATGACAGATGGAAACACATGAAAGCAATTGGCATCAGTGAGAGCTTTATATGTATTGCTCATGTGCGAGTCAACATAGCCTTTTATATATATAGAATAAACTTGCTTAATTAGACCTCTTTCTGATTTAGCTACACTTATTCCAGCCCAGTGAAGCACCCCAACTTCTCTTTGAGGAAATTGACACAACACAGCAGTAAATATCAGCACGAAGCAGATTATTATTGTAGATCGTGCAGGAAAAACAAAGGGTAAAATATTTAACTACAGCAGTGTTTGATTATATTCTACACAGTGAGAAAATCTGAAGTCATTTTCAAGGTCCACCATTTCTTACTTCTTTTCAGTCAGGACAAGTTTCTAAACTTTCTAAATCTTCATTTTTGGGCTAATGAAAAATAGGATTCCACCAGGTCTCCTATCTACCTACTCCAGGACTTCTGTAAGGAACAAGTGAGATGAGGCACACGGATACACTTAACAGACATTTGGTCAAAGTGTAAAATGTTTGCACCTGATTATAAAGCAAGTCATGTTCCTGAGCTGAAGAAACTCCAAGGAGGCTAGTTGCTAAGAAGAGGAAGCTGGGCATTGCTACATGACATCATTACCTGGCACCCACAGCCACCATTTCTGGGCTGAGCTGGGCTGTGGGCTGCATTTTGCACCATGGGTTCTCAGCAACTTTGGCTGCGATTTGGTGGGCTGTCACTCCAGGGTGGTGGTGGGGCCTATGTCCCACTTGAGGGAAGCTAAGTTTTGCTTTGTTAGCACCAGGTCTATGGTGCCATTTTTTTGTAAATTGCCAGTGCATGTCATGGCAGCACCTGCATTGAGCATCTGCCCCCTATTTATCAGTGTGTGTCATAGTGACTGGTTAGACAGTCAGAGGGACACTTAGCATATTAGCCTTTTATATATTTAGATTAATTATTGTTTTATTTTCCATATAGACAAGTATAAATCTACTTTTGCCAAACCCCATATTACAGACTCATTCCTGTACTACCCAACTATGCATCCTTCTTTATGTATTGCTTGTCAAAAGCATAATGTTTTCAGGTTTCTAGGAAGGTCCTGCTTCCTACAAGAAACCACCAATAATTATTCAAGGCATTATTGATTTTTTATTTGTCAGAAACCCAAACATTTAAGAAGTGAACCATTAGCACTTACTAATGATTTATTAATATAAATATCTCCTCCCCCAAGTAATTTATGTGATAATTACCTTATCCATGGAATGTATAGCCTACATCTATCCCAGATTATATCTCAGATCTTCCACTTACCAGCTGTATATCTTTAAGAAAATTAATAAACCTCTCTGTGCCTCAGTTTCCTCCTCTATAAAATAAAAAGAATAAGAGTAATATACGTCTTAGTGGCTTACTACACATACAGTGCTCAGAACAATATCTATCCTATGATAGCTATTCAATAAATAATAACTTTACTTATTTATACTAATAATAGAAGAATATGCAAATTGTCCAGGATGCCATCACATAGCAACCAATCAGGATGGGAGTGGGGCCGCAGCAGAGAGCTCTCAATAAGCCTGTACCAGGGGTCCGAAGGGTGTGGGGAGGGAGCGCAGATAGGCAGTTAGGGTAATCAGGCCAGGAGGGGAGTGCAGATAGGGAGTTAGGGGGATCAGGCCAGCAGGGGAGCAGTTAGGGTCATCAGGCAGGTGAGTGGTTAGGAGCCAGTGGTTCTGGGTTGTGAGAGGGATCCCAGATTGGAGAGAGTACAGGCTGTGCTGAGAGACACCCCTCCCATGCATGCATATCATGCACAGGACCTCCAATTATGGTTAATAACTGTTCAAGTGATTTAAGAATGTATCTTATTTTTAGGTTAAATTCAATATGGCTCCAAATCCTTTAGCTGTATTTAATTTTGCCTATATTATTTTGTCTATGTACCAGCAAAAATAGGTAAAAATTAATAAAGGCCACACATATATTGATGTTCTAAGAGTCATTATTATGTACACTGAATTTTATGTCAATGAAATTTTCTATGTGCATTAATTATATTTTGTATGAGAAGCTGCTTCCCTCACTCTTTGAAAGTAAGGACATTTTATATGATCATCCTAGACAGCTAGTATTTTGTGAATACACATAAATTTCATCTAGGCCTAAATTATTGAAGCAAAAAGATACATAAATAGTGCTGCAATAAATGCAAAGTAAAAAATCCACAAGAAAATAAATGAAATATAGATGCCATCTTTCCAAGAACCTTGGGTTCATGAACATTTCCACGACGTTACTTAAATTCCTAACAACCAGTTTTTAAGTGATGTCTTCTAAAATGAATTATGCCCCATTCTCTTTATAGAACTAAACTTCAGATAAAATACATCACAATTAGTACCAATGAGAAAATATACCACTTGCTCATTCATTCAACTGTTATTTATTAAGGTTAGAGATAATGAATAATAACATTTATCTTCAAGGATTGAGGCAATACTGGAGGTAGGGATAAATGTATCCTCACTTTCCAGAGATCCTGAGAAAGCTTGCTCTGTGGAAACCCCATTAACATTCTCTGCGTACCTCCAATCCTCATGGGGTTTTAGAACAAGGCACTATTGCTCATTCACTTTTCCTGATTTTGTTAGTATTTGCCCTCATCCAGTGCCTAATAAGTGTTGTTTCACTTTTGGATCTTAAAAACATGTTGAGTGAATGTATAAATGAAATGTATCTATTATTAAATTTAAGCACTTTAGAGTATTATTCCTTTCTGTCTTCATTCGAGACTTCCCAAAGAAAGAACTTAATTGCGCATTTTTACTATAGCTATAGCCTTAAAATGCTTTTAGCTTCAAGGAACAGCCTACCTACAGTCCAGTGGCTTAAGCATGTGGTTATATTAATAAATTTTGAACGACAAAAAGTTCAGAGCTTAATTCAACAGCTCAACCATGCCAGGCCTTTCTGTCATTTATGTTTCTCTGGACTCTTCCCTCATGATTGCCGGAGGATGCTGGAAACTCCACAGTCACATCCAACTGTGTTCAAAAGCAAAGGTGGGAAGAGAGCGAGTGAAGGGCCATCTCTCCCTTTTAATTAGACAGGAAACGTTTTTTCCACAAAGTCCCTGAACAGAGTTACTGTTTTAGCATTTCAGCCAGAACAAGATCACATGCTTAATCCTAAACCAGGTAAAAAGGTATCTGATTAGCCTGTCCAGTGTGGCTCAGTGGTTGTGCTTCACTGGTTTGATTCCATCAGGGCGCATGCCTGGGTTTCAGGCTCAGTCCCCAATGGGGGTTTGCAGGAGGCAGCCAATCAATGATTCTTCCTCATTATTAATGTATCTATCTTCTCCTTCTTCTTCCTCTCTCTGAAATCAATTAAAAAACATTTTTTAAAAGATACATGGTTAATATAATTGACCAATCAGTCACTGGTGAAGAGCACATCGCTTCCCTCAAATATAAATAAAATCAAAATTTTGTTCTATTTGTAAAAATGAAAGCGGAAATGACTAATCGGTAGGCAACTAGCAACAGCAGGTGTCATTTTCCTAGTAGTCTCTCCCCACCACATAATGGGCAGATTGCTGTACATTCTTCAAACATCTTAGCTGCAACACACTGTCAATAATGCAATTGCCTGTTCAGACATCATGAAACAAATACATGAGGATGGCAGTAATGATTCACACAAGCCAATGCAAATAGGCATTTTCAGTTTTCCCATTTATCAATGAGGAAAATAAGGTTTAGAGAACACAATTACCTTGTCCGCTATCAGCAAATCTCAGCCATCTCAGTCAAGAACTGAGTGTAGCTGGGACTCAAGCTCATATTCCTCTGACTCCAAAGCTAGAGTCTTGATGACTAACATACACTACCTAAATGTCTCTTGAGGAATGCCATTTAGAATAATTGAGATAAAACTTTGTCCTGTAACAGTTTTAATATAAACTGCTGTTTCATTAGAATCAGAATTAATATCTATAAGAACATAATGCTGTTAAAATTATAACCTGTATTATAAACACCAAAATCTAGTTCTGCCTTCTTGGAGATAGCAGACTAGCATGAAAATCCAGCTTGGTGTAAGGGGAAGCAGGAGGGGATTATTTTCAAAGTCAAAAGTCAAAAGCATCTTATCAATAAAGTTATCTCCACCTCTCTCTCTCTCTCTCTCTCTCTCTCTCTCTCTCTCTCTCTCTCTCACACACTCTTGACCTTGAACAACAGACAGCCATTGTAGAAACTAAATACGATGACTGAGCTATTACCTTGGAAATGAATAAACACCTGTCTCTCCAAACTAAAACTATGAATATACAAGTGTTATTAATGACTGCAAATGTCTAATAAAACCAAGGTATCTTTCAACCGAAGATAGATTAATTGAATCTAATATGGTGGGATTGGAAAAGTTGCTATAACTTATTGCCCTTACAAGCAGCAAACATCTCTAAGTGTGATATATAGTATCACACTTCAGTATTTTAGTTAAGGGTCTTGTTATTAAATTACCTTGAAACATCAATGGTGGAGGGTATAGAGCTCATTTACTATTTATATGTGTTCCAAGAAGGAAGGTCACCTTTTCTTTTAACATGTAGCTCTTATATTTTGCTTGTGCCTGAAGCTAATGATATCACTCTTTAAAAAATGCAGTGATGATACCTAATGGAACAATAGCAATCCATCCCTACAAATACCTAGAGAAATTAAAAATATGCTTCAAAATTGGTGGATTGCCTAAACTTCATGTTATCATCCAATAGCTTGCAAGCGTAATTTGACTACATGATGAGAGCTACCAATCATCTCTTTTCTGGTTTCAAATTTAGAAGCCCCAGAAGAAGTATTCTTCATCTGTTTGCAAAATGTCACTGACACTGCATTAGCCCTTATGGTGAAATAAAATAAAAACATCTGTCTTCTAAAACCTGTGCAACTCTCACAAAGATTTAGTGTTTACCATCTTTCCCCCAAGAGCACTTCTAATACTGAAGAGCCATGACCCTATTGCACACATACGTGCACATGTGTTATTCTCTCTATGACGGTTATTTTTTGGTCAATATAAAGCCAACTGATAAATATAGCAGGGCTTCACAAATATCTTACTGTTTCTAGGAATGAACACAAGAAGGACAAAACCCAAAGAGCTATAAAGCTTTCTAATATATACCAAGTACTGTCTTTCTAGACTCTGACAAAATCTGTCTTATAAGCAAGACCATCTCATAGTAGTAGTGGTGGAAATGGTAACAACGGTTTCATGTGTTGAAAGGAAATGAAAATAATTACTAATAAGAATATGACTGTAATAATTTAATGCTTATCATGTGCCACACATTGCACGCTACAAATATGCTATCACCTTGAAGCTTTACAAAAATCATACAAAGGTGGTTGACATCTACATTTGTCTGGATTGGACTCTGCTATGTACTGAATGTTAGCCAGTTACTTCCCACTGGCTATGTAAATTTTAAAATCAAATTTTGTTTTTTGCTTTGTAACTTCATTCTCAAGTAGCATGAGATTAACTCAAAACAAAACAAAAAAAGCAACCTTCTCTTCAATTTCTAATAACATTTGGAATTATATTTTCTGACATAGTTTAGAATTTCTTTCCAAGTCCTCTTTCTTCCCCTTTTTAGCCATTTTCAATGGAGAGATTTTAATTCTGTGCTTACATATTTTTTTATTTTTCAAAAAATACATTAGAATTATATCTTAATGTAGTAGCAAAAACATTCAGATAAAGAATGGCCATTACCTAAACCCAATTGTTCTGTGCAGCAAGGTGGTCTTCACTCTAACCCAATCAATATCGTTTAGATCTTGTATGTATTAATGACCCTGCTGATCTCCTGCACCCTGACACCCACAACCTTTACCTAACAGATACTGACATTTGTGGCTTTTAGCTACTACACATGTGGACACAAGATAATCAATATGCTAAAATCTCCACCTCACCCTGAATGATGGCTTAAGATAATAGTCCATAAATTATTTTTGTGAAGAGCCAGGTAATAAATATTTTAGGCTTTGTGGCTATTCCATAGGCTCTTTGCCTCAACTCCTCTATCCTGCCATCAGCAGGAGAGCAGCCAGTAAATACCTGTACAAGAAGGTGTGGCTGTGCTCCCAAACTAGGCAGCAGCCAGATGTTCTTACGTCCTGTTTTCATTTTCATGTAGTTTGAAATATTACAGAAATGCCTGTGTGATTCCTTCCTTGGCCTATCAATTATTGAGAATTATGTTATTTAATTTCTAGACCGTTTGAGGTTTTTCTAGGCGTCTTATAGTTACTGATTCCTATTTCATTTACCTGTGATCAGAAAACATACTCTATATAAATTAAAATATATTATTTAGTGAGACTAATTTTATAGCCCAGCATATAGTCTATCTTGGTAAAAGTGTCATAGGTACTTCAAAAATGCCTGTTTTTCAATCATCCTGTGTACGTTTTTATAAGCACTAATTAAGTCCAGGTGATTAAAAGTGCTATTCAGAGCACATTCTGTTTTTGTCTGTTTCAGCAATGAATGATTGTTATGGGTGGCATTTCATTTCTCTCTTTGATTCTGCTTGTTTTTGCCTCATGTATTTTGGAGGTTTGTTATTAGATGTCCCCACAGTTTCATAATAATGCCTTTCTATTAATTGGCCCTTCTATCATGATGAAGTGTCCCTCTGTGTCACATAATGCTCAATTTAAAAATGTATTTTATCTCATATTAATGCCATTCCAGCATTTTTATGCTGGCTGTTGCCAGGCTTTATTTTGCCTTCATTTATAAAAGTATATTCATTGGTTTTAAAAGTCTGGTTTGACAAGATGGGTTTTTTGTTTTGTTTTGTTTTCAGTATAAAGATGTTATTTCATGCCATTACATCACCACTGTTTCTGAAGAGAAATCACTTGTAATTTAAATTGCTGCTCTCCTCTGTCTGTAAAGCTGTCTTTATTAGATTATCTTTATTTTTTCAATATTATCTTTATTTTTTTCCTTTGGTTTTGTTTTTAGCTGTGTAACTTGATGTATGTATGTGTGATTTTCTTTTTTTTTTTCCTGTTTGGGCTTTGCTCAGCATTTAGAAAATGTAGAACCAAGACTTAGAAACATGCAAAGATATGGCAGGTACTCAATAAACAGCTTTTGAAAAATAAACATATCTTTTAGCAAAAAAATAAATTAGGCTACAAAAGAATATATAGCATATTCATATATATATATTTAATTTGTGTATGTGTCTGCATGTGTGTGCATGTGTATAACTGCATGAACACACACACACACATATATATATATATATATATATATATATATATATATATATATATATATTATTCAATATAGTTTGGGTAGAATAGATTATATTGCTGTAAGAGATATCCCCTAAATAAAACATACTATTTCTCAAAAAAAAGATAAATTTCCTAGATTTTTTTATAACTCAATATCCATAGGTGGTTTAAGTTCTATTTAGCAAATGTATCTACATGGGAATTAGAAGGCAAAAAGGGTAACATAAGTCAATTACAAGTGGCTCTTCTCATGAGCACTGTGGAGAGGCAATTAATAACTTTGCAACAAAGGTCCTTTTGTCCTTCTGACCTTTTCATTTTCCCTCTTTTTATGAGTCCCTGAAGATAGGCAGTAATAACAAGAAATTGCCTGGATAATCAATCACATGACAGTTGGATGCGTACTCGTGTCTACAGGGCTCCACATCATGAAAACTTGATTCTCTAGAAATTTTGCCAGGTAACTTATGCTTTCTTATAAGTCCCTATCTTATAAGAAAGCATGCAGTAGATACAATTGCCTACAAGTAAAAATACAGACCAAAAAGGCAATTAGGAACAAAAGTGATTGCAACAACAGATCATCAAACAATGAGGAAACTTATTTTTCTAACTCAATTGAGTTTGAAGATAGTTGGCATCCAGTTAATACTAGAAGATGGGGCTATTAACTAATGGTATGCAAGAAATTATCTAGTTTCATTAAACGTGTGGGCACATAGAAATACCTGTTAAGACAAGGAGAGTGCTGGTACCCTAATAGACAGTAAGGGCACAGTCTAAGCAGAATGATTTAAAATGCAGGCATATTTGTTTGTTTCTAAGATCAACCTACAAGGCCCCACTATGTCATATACATGTAAAACCTCTCTCTCAGATGAACAAGGCCTGACTTAAGCAATTAAAATAGGGAACTAGAGCCTCTAAGTCAGCTTGAAGACTCCGAGCTCCTTGAATGAAGAGGAGAACGGGTACCCATGAGAAAGAAATAAACAATATCTTATGTTCTTGCTATCAATTTTCTTTCATAAAAGAACTTGCTGGTGTTAACCAAGCTAACTGCACATTGGGAAAAGAGAAATGTCCAGACTTTTCAAGATTTATTTGACCCGGGCTCTGTATTAGTTTTTGATTGCTACTGTAACAAATTACATGAACTTAGAGTTCTGAACATCAGAAGTCTGACATAGATCTTACTGTGCTAAAATAAAAATACTGTATTAATTCATTTATATGTAGAATCTAAAAAATAAAACAAAACATCAATTAACTCATAACACAGAGAACAAATTGATAGTTGCCATAAGGGAAGGGGGAGAGGAATGGGCAAAAACGTTGAAGGGGACTAAAAAGAACAAATTGCTGGCTATAGAATAGGTCACAGCATGCAGTGTACAGCATAGGGAACATCATCAATCATCTATGTATATAAAACCCTAATATGCAAATAGACCAAATGGCGGAACAACCAAACAACCAATCGCTATAACGTGCACTGACCACCAGGGGGCATGCGTGAAACATGACGGCCGCTGGCCACGTCAGGAGAATGGAGCAGGTGAGTGGGGGCGCTAGACCACGGGGCACTGGTTGCTGTTATCGGGGCAAGCCTCTGGTGGTTACTGGAAATTCTTTGCTCCTGCATTCCACAGTCCCACCCAGCACTCACACCTGCTGCCAGTGCTGGCCCTGCTTGCACCTGCAGTCGGCATCAGAACTACTGCTCACACATGCTGTCGGCGCCCAGTGCCAGCCCCAGTCGCTTCGTGTCTTCAGCAGGTTTGAGCTGCAGCTGCCAGCCCCGATCACCCCTCAGGGCTTCTCCACCTCCCCTGTTCCTGAGGGGTGATCAATGACGGCCCCACTTGCACCCGCAGCCAGTGCTGGAGCTACCGCTCACACTCGCTATTGGCACTGACCCCGATGGCCTGGCACCATCAGCAGGTTCAAGTGGTGGATGCTGGTCCCGATCACCCCTGAGGTCTTCTCCACCTCCTGGTGCTTCTGAGGGGTGATCAGGGCAGCAGCCACGGCTTGCACCCACAGGCAGTGCCAGCCCCACTTGCATCCTCTGCTCCATCCAGCAGCAGGTGCGAGCAGGCCCATGCCATCAAATCAGCACATGGAAGCAGTGGCAGTGGGGCGAGGCTACTGGCAGACAGGGAACCATGGGCCATGGTGAGAGGGGGTAGGTGGACAGAGTGTTGGCCTTCAGACTAATGGGCCCCAAGTTCAATTCCGATCAAGGGCACATGCACAGATTGTGAGCTCAGTCCCCAGTAGGAAGCATGTAGGAGGCAGCCAATCAATAATTCTCTCTTGCCCTAACCGGTTTGGCTCAGTGGATAGAGCATCAGCCCAGACTCAAGGGTCCCAGGTTCGATTCTGGTCAAGGGCATGTACCTTGGTTATGGGCACATCCCCAGTGGGGAGTGTGCAGGGGGCAGCTGGTTGATGTTTCTCTCTCTTTGATGTTTCTAACTCTCTATCCCTCTTCCTTCCTCTCTGTAAAAAAAATCAATAAAAAATAATAATTCTCTCTCATCACTGAGGTTTCTCTCTCTCCCTCTCCCTTCCTCTCTGAAATCAATAAATATATATATTTTTAAAACACCCCATTTCTGGGAGAATTGCAAAGATTAGGAACAATATCAAAGACTTCAAAGATGCATAAGTAAAAATACCCATTTCCTATTTATTTTGCCTTTTTGACCTAAGAAAAGGAGAGAGGGGTCTTTCTGTTGTTTGAAATTTCAAACAAAGTAAGACATCCTTTGGTTCAATTAAAACACACACTTTCTCATGTGAACACATGTATTCTACATATATTTCAATTACATTTGTATAATTACAATCAGCACAAATTACAGTATGATATAGAATATACACATTTTTTTTCTTTCCCTTTCTTCTTTTCTTGTTAGTGGCAGTAAATGATATAGTTTAGTTCAGAGGTTATTGAATTATGAGGATGGAATCACACAATTCTTCACCCCTGTAGTTATGACCCTTATAAATTAGAAGTCTTAAATCCAAAGCACAATGATTCTTTAGAGTTCTGGATACATTGGATATGTGGATTTAGCTCTCTGCACCAGCTACAAGATGAAGGCAGACCTTATTCAGTTGTTTCTCTTTCACCACTGGCTCTAGGATACTATTGGGGATATGGTGGGGGAGAATTTCCACCCATAGTGATAATCCTATCTAATAAAAAGGGAATATGCAAATTGACCATCACACCATCACAAAGGTGGTGGCGCCCATAGCCACAAGATGGCAGCACCCACTCCCCTCAGCCCCACCAGAGTCCCCCAGTCCTTTCAACCCTCCTGGGGAGGGGGGTGGCAGACACACAGTGCAGCCTGAACTGCTGTTAGCCCTCCAGCCACCCACAGGAAGTTTGAGCAGGAAGGAGCACAGGGACAGGCAGCATCAGCAATGGAGTTTGAGCAGGCACCTTCACAGGGACAGGAAGCTGTGGTGATGGGGTTTGAGCAGGCTCCATATGCCAGGGACAGGCAGCAGGGCCTTCCTCCTGGCCACCACCCAGATCTGGTGCCAGGCCATCGGGGTCAGTGCCAACAGCGAGTGTGAGCGGTAGCTCCAGCACTGGCTGCGGGTGCAAGTGGGGCCGTCATTGATCACTCCTCAGGAACAGGGGAGGTGGAGAAGCCCTGAGGGGTGATCGGGGCTGGCAGCTGCAGCTCAAACCTGCTGAAGACACGAAGCGACTGGGGCTGGCACTGGGCGCCGACAGCATGTGTGAGCAGTAGTTCTGATGCCAACTGCAGGCTCAAGGCCATCTCAAGTCACAGGCAAGCCTCGCATGGCAGCTGCCCAGCCACCCACAGCCGCCTGAGGCCCAGGTAACCCAGGCCACCTAAGGCTTGCGCTGCCAGCAGTGGCAACAGCAGAGGTGTGATGGGGGCATCACCTCCTGCTCCTGAGGGCTCCTGGACTATGAGGGGGGAAGGCCGAGCTGAGGGACCCTCCCTCCAGTGCATGAATTTTCATGCACCAGGCCTCTAGTATAAGTATAAATTCTTATATATTTTAACACTTCTGCCAAGTAAGATTTTGAAACCAAATCATCTTATAGATAATATAAATTAATCAATTAACTTCATAGCTTGGGCTACTGACATGAACAACTCATTATTAAATGATGTGAGCATTTGCTTTGCAATGTTTATAAAACAACTAGGGGCCCGGTGCACAAAAATTTGTGCACTTGGGGTGGGGGGTCCCTCAGCCCGGCCTGCCCCCTCTCACAGTTCAGGACCCCTCAGTGGATGTCCTACTGATGGCCACAGTCTGGCAGCGGAGACTCAGAGCAGGTGCCGTGTGTGTGTGTGTGTGCCCACACATGTGCATGTATTTGTATGTGCCCACTGGGGGCCTGTCCCCAGCTGCACTGTCCTCAGAGCAGGCACTCCATGTGTGTGTGTGTGTGTGAGTGTGTGTGTCCCTGCCTGGGACCTGCCCCTAGCTGCATAGGAGGCTCAGAGCAGGTGCTCCATGTATGTGTGTATGTTTGTCTCTGTGTCTGTCTCCTGGGGGCATAGTGCCAGCCACACTATGGAGACTTGGAGAAGGCATCCCTCTGTATTGATTTCTCAGGCTCCTGGCCTCACCTGTGTGTTGTTCTCTCCCTTGAGCTGTGGCCGGGGCTGGGTGCTGCCTGCCCCCCACACTAGCCTACTCCCAGATCACCAGATCACGGTGGAGACTAAGGAGTAGGCCCTGATGCTTGCTGCCTGGCGGCTGTACATGCCTGCTGGCAATACAATCATGGTTGGTGGAGCAAGGCCCTGCTACTTGGCCCTACTCCTGCCCCTGCGTGCTTGCTGGCAACACAGATCCGGGTGGTGGCCAGGAGGAAGGCCCTGCTGCCTGTCCCTGGCATATGGAGCCTGCTCAAACCCCATCACCACAGCTTCCTGTCCCTGTGAGGGTGCCTGCTCAAACTCCATTGCTGATGCTGCTTGTCCTGTGCTCATTCCTGCTCAAACCCCATCGCCACTGCTTCCTGTCCTTGTTCTCCTTCCTGCTCAAACCTGATCGCTGTTCCTCTTCAAACCGATCGCCACTGCTTCCTGTCCCTGTGTTCATTCCTGCTCAAACCCTCAAACCGATCGCCACTGCTTCCTGTCCCTGTGCTCGTTCCTGCTCAAACCCCATCGCCATTCCTGCTCAAACCGATCGCCACTGCTTCCTATCCCTGTGCTCATTCCTGCTCAAACTCTGAAACCGATTGCCACTGCTTCCTGTCCTTGTGCTTGTTCCTGCTCAAACCCCATCGCTGTTCCTGCTCAAACCGATTGCACTGCTTCCTGTCCCTGTGCTCGTTCCTGCTCCAACTGATCACCACTGCTTCCTGTTCCTGTACTCCTTCCTGCTCAAACCTGATCGCCATTCCTGCCCAAACCGATGGCGCTGCTTTCTGTCCCTGTGCTAGTTCCTCCAAGTGCCTGCCCCAGATCCGTCACTTTCCAGCCTCCAGCCAGCTCTTTCCTCCCATCCCCCACCCCGCCCCTCTCATGTGGCCCGCAGGAAGGCAACAGATGGTGGTGGTGGACACAGGCAAGCCTCCCTGTGTCTGCCACCACTGCCATGGGTTGCTTTCCAGGCCTGTGGAGGTGCGGGGCTGCAGGAGGCTCAGTCCTCCCACCCCCCCACCCCACCCCTCCCGTGTGGGCGGCAGGAAGGCAACAGATGGCTGCCCTGGACACAGGCAAGCCTCCATGTATCAGCAGCCGCCATCTTGGCTTGACTAATTTGCATACAGCCACTCTGATTGGCTGGTGGGCGTGGCTTACCCCTCCCGGAGAAATGGTTAACTTTAATGTTACGCTTTTATTAGTTAAGATTCCAGCAACAGAATTAAGAACGTGTATCAGTGGTTTGCTTGAGAGTATTCTACCTTGCATGTGTGTGTGTGCGCACATGCGCACACATGCACGCATGGACACACACACACAGAAACGATGTGAACACTGTAGGCAACCCATAGTTTGATACAAAATTTAATGTGATCACATTTTTAGGCATTGTTAATATAACTGTTACTAGAAGCCCAGTGGACGAAATTCATGCACGGAGTTGGGAGTGGGGTGGTGACCTTCAGCCCAACCTGCACCCTTTCCAATCTGGGACCCCTTGAGGGATGTCCGACTGCCCCAACCACTCCCCTGTGAGCCTGATCAACACCTAACTGCTCCTGTGCTGGCCTGATTGCCCTTAACTGCCCTCCCCCTGCCAGGATGGACTTCCTTCCCTTGCTGGCCATCTTGTGGTGGTCATCTTTGACCACATGGGGGAAGCCATCCTGTGATAATCAATTTGCATATTATTATTTTATTAGTTAGGATAGTGTCACATAAGCAAAGACTTGATGCCAAAGAATAGTAGCTATAACAGTAATATTTAACATCTCCCTGGAGCTAAAATAAAATGATATAAAGATTTGGTTTATTCTCCAAAATATCAATTGCCAGAGGATGTTTACTACAAAAGTTGTCCTTCCTAGAATCCTGAAGTTGTAGAATAAATAAACCTCCAGGATAATAGCACAGGGTTGTTTCAGGGGTGCAGTCTTGCAAGTACACAGTTGTACACAGAGATTTCTTTGTACAACTTCAAATGTTTAAAATAAAGATCCCAATGTTTCTCACCTTACATTTTATTTTTCTATAAACTTTGTTATAGATGATAGTGTGATTGGGATGTTACCTTTAAAATAAATGTTTAATTTCAGGTTCTCAGTCATGAAAACCATGACTTATCTTAGAAAAATAACAAACAGCATGGAGTGAACTGTCTAAAGCACAATATGCTAATTAGACTGGACGTTCTTCCAGATGTCCTTCTCTCCTTCCAGACAAAGCCGGGGCTGTGAGGGAAGCCTGGGTCCTGGTGCCAGGGGGAAGCCAGTGCTGACATCTGGGGAAAGGAAGGCCTACTCCTGCATAATTTTCATGCATCGGGCCTCTGGTATTATTATAACACCTTTTCACCTTGAGATAACCATTGAAATTGCATTTAGATTTTTTTTAAACTCTAAGTCTACAAAGGCAAGATTAAACATTGCAAACTTATTTTGGTGGCACTAAAACTATAATTACATTTATTTAACCAGTGGTACATATAGTAACACTGATTAATTCACTCTACCTATCTCCTGGCATAAAATCAACTGTAAGTAATATAAGTAGCACAGAACATTGAGAAATATATTATGATGTCAAAGAAGATTAAGATAAATGGGAATTCATCCTGAATCCTAAGATCCACCTTCATCTCTTATAGTAGCCAGAGGGTTAAAATGTACAGTTATTACCCAGAAATACTTTAATTCTTACATTGTTTGTTAGCAGTATCCCCTCACACCCATGCTACTACTGAACATCAAACATTAGGCTAAATAACAACAGTTCTGGGCCTGCTATGAGCAACTTTAAATTACTGGCTGTCTCTAGCTGGATTCAGGGCCCAGAAAAAATTAACTCTGTGGTAGATTCAGGTTAAAAATATTAAAGGCAAGTTTGGAATAGTCAGAACATTCACAAAAATGGAATGTATAGCCAAAGAGGAGATGGAAGGCTTTGCTTAGCAATGGAGAATACACTTACGGATTAGTCTTAAGTGCATGCACTTCAAGTCTTTTGTTTTATTAGCACCAATAGGCTGAGCCTCTTTTTCCCGCTCCAGTTTCTATCACTACCAGAAAACAGTATAATAGTACCTTCTTCATCATCTAAAAACTGAATTTTTAGCCTGAGATAATAGTAAAGTTTCCCCAAAACTTGCTTTGGCCAGGTTGAAAAGTGAAAATCCCCATTCTTAATTAGGACCTAGACAAGTCACTTAAACTTCTGAACCCCAGGTTCCTCATTTGAAGCACTAATACTTACCTAAAGATTAAAATGATGTGTCCCATCAGCCTAGCACTGTACCAGGTATATGAACAATCCATATAAGGTAACTATTATTATCACCTCCATCCCAACAAACACACACATTCACACACACACTCACACACACACACACACACTTGTACAAACAAAGATACTCAAAGTATACTGGTATCTTTAGTGATAGGTCATTGTAATCAACTAAGACTTTCTACATGTACTGCTGTCTAGCAATCCATCCTAAAGGAAATAGACTAAGCACTATAGTTACACTGCAAAAAAAATACTACACAAAAGTTTCATCTTATAACTGAATGGTATCACACATAATCCATTTATTTTTTTAAAAAAGCATCTTTAGATGTTATAAGAATCCAGTGGTTGGCTGTCTTTCTCCTGGGGGATGCTATATCCTCAGGTGGCTGGTTATTTTAGCCTGTAAGGACATACTTGCCCAGGGTTTGAATTATTTTAAAGAAAGGAAGGGAAGTAGGGAAGAAGAGAGGGAAGGAGAGTTGGGAGGAAGGAAAGTAGAATTTCTCTTATGAATAAATATGAAAAGAATATTAGGCAAGAGATACAATTTCACTAAGTGAAGCCACTATAGCCTTAGGAGCCTCAAAATCTGATCTGAACTGAGTCTGCCTGAGAATAGATTTTATGGAGGCAGAAGGCAAGCATTTGGGACTTTGTAAGGATAGAAATAATAGCTAAAATCCCTAGATCTAACTGGATCCTTAAAATATCCAATTACTATGCAAAAGAGAAAAACAAAAGTTCCAGAATAATTTCCCTTTCAGTAGTGATTGTCTAGATATTTTTGACCAACCCTCCCTCTTTACAAGTTGGACAAATTAAATACAAAAATTCTTATTTGCATTCGAAAAGACTATGTTCATAAGAATTAGCAGACTGAGTTAAACTGGATTCTTTGGAATCCAGATAAGTGACGTGAGCCACACACTCAGGGCTGCTTTTGTTCCGGTCATTCCCTTTCCAGAAAATGAGAGAGATTGGGAGGTTGAGCTGCGATTTCTCAGTGTCACAGGCTTAGAACAAAAATGTTGATCTACTTGGTCTCTATGTCATCCATTGCGTTCTGTGGAAGCTCCATCCCATAACAAAAAAACATCCCTGTGTGTCCTAATGCTTCCAAAGTTTTCTATTTTCCATTCCACATTCCTGGCTTTTTCTTTTTGAGATGCTTTTTTGTTAAATGATTTCCTCCCTGCAGGGAAATCTTATGTTGAGATTTTGTGTCTTTTCTTTCCACATTCTAAGAGATCTCACTCAGTCTTATAAATTCAGTTAATATCTAAATGTTAGTGACGCGCAACAGCATAATCCCAGCCCAGGAAACTGCCATGAACAGAAGATCCTCTGTGCAATCCCCTAAATCAAACATTTGCCTCTGACTCAATTTGTATCCTCTCCCTTAATCTTCTGCTCCAGTGATTCTACATCACTTGAGAGCGCCACAATATTTCGTTCCCACTTACCTACAGCAATATTCAACTTGCATGTTAACCTTAATTCCTTTTACTCCCTCACCGTCAGCCTCATCCAGTTAATCACCAGATTGACTAATTGTCAAAACTAGCCCCAATAGTTGTCAGTACTGTCCTGAAATCTGTCAAATATGCCTGCCTCTCTCGTCTGTCACTACCCTTATCTAGACGTACTTGGAGTACTGAAAGCTCCTCCTGTTTCCATTTGTGCCTTCATTTATCCATCCCCACAGTGGATCAAAACAACCTCTCAGAACCCAAGTCTCATCATGTCTAGTCTTCAAGAACTACTGACAGGCTCTATAATAAAATCCAAATATCTATCATTGCATGATTTATCAGCTATACTAGTATTTCTAACCACTCTTGCTGCCTGCCCCTCTTAAGATTCTATCAAAGCAAACTTCTTTTATTTATTTAAACGTATTATCCTTATCACAGGTCTTTGCAGATGCTTTTAATTTTACCAAGAATTTTAACACAAACCTCTATCATTCTCCCCACTGTTTTAATTTAACTCCCACCTTTTTTCCAGTTGGTCATTGAGTTCTTTCTCCCCAACAAGCATTTCCTGACCCTTAAATCTGGGTTGGTAACTTTCTTATGTGTTCCCATTTCACCCTGTAGTTCCACTAAAGTAGGCTTAGCACAGAGTACTATAATTGGCAGTGGCCTCAACTGTCTTAATCACTTCTATATCTCCAGTGTTTCATACAGAACCAGGCACTTGTAATATTTAATTAGTAGATTAATGAGGTCAAAATTTTTGTGAGACCACAATGGAGAACCATCTGGATAATAAAAGGAAATGTGAAACCACCTTATTTTTTCTCTAAAACACTTCTTTAAAAAGTGATTCTCAATTAAAACCTCCCTTGCCATCAATAAAAAAAAAGCTTTGATATAATTTCCCCCCACTTTCTCATTCTAGGTGTATATTAACATTAACAATATTCTAGGCATGGCTAGCAGCAATACTGTGAAATTCTATATACTTCTATTAGCATTAATTGGAAACAATTGCCCCTGATGGACAAGCTATTATCTACCCTAGCCCTGGCTGTCTAGTTTTGAATGCTAACCTTTATCCGATTGCTAGAGCCCAAATCTTTTCCATTGTTGTCTCCCTTAGAATGTGATTTATTTGAAAGCTCAGTTGCAAACACAATTTCTTCCCAAATTATCCTATCCATTCCATTATTCCCTTTCTATTATCTTGAGACGCCAAAAGACTAAGTAAAAAGATGAGGTGCCAAGTTCACTGTAAGGTTTAGAAACAGAGAGTGACATCATTGAATCTTTTCATGAAATTTTGGGAATATGTTCCTATCTTTCCAAAGAACTCAGATTGATGCTTGATTGATGAAGGATGGTAGTGAGGCTCTGTCAATGAGGTCTCATGTAAATACACATGTAAATATTTAAGCTATGTCACCTGAAATTGTCTGACAGAGTCTCAAAGTTTATCTCCTAAATGTTTTCTATCAGTAGGACCATTGTATGAAATGAACCTACAATTTGCTTTAGGATTGAAGGACAAATGTATAAACAATCACATAATCAGAGCACACCAGATCAGTTGGTTTTGGTGAGAGAGAGACCAAACATTTGATGATTAGAAAGTCAAATAAATAATACAGTAAGTATTTCAATAAGTGTGGTGAACTCTTTGAAATTAGATCTGTCCCAGTGTGTACCAGGAATCAATGATTTTTTTTTTAAGTTTATACCTTTACTAGAGGCCCGGTTCACAAAAATTTGTGCACTCGAGGGGTCCCTCAGCCTGGTTTGGGACCCATCGGTGTATGTCCACCTACTGGTTTAGGCCCACTCCCTGGGGGAAGTCATACATCCCTCTGGCAGCCTGGGAGCCCATGGAGGATGTCCACTTGCCAATAGGGAGCAGGCCTAAGCTGCAGTCAGACATCCTTAGCACTGCTGAGAAGGCGGGAGAGGCTCCCACCACCACCGCTGTACTGGCAGCCATCAGCCTGGCTTGTGGCTGAGCAGAGCTCCCCCTGTGGGAGCACACTGACCAGAGGGGGCAGCTCCTGCATTGACCATCTGCCCCCTGGTGGTTAGTGTGTGTCATAGTGACCAGTCATTCCCAGTGGTTCTGCTGTTAGGGTCAATTTGCATATTGCCCTTTTATTATATAGGATATTCTATTTTATTTCTATTCTGAAAGCCCATTTTTGGTGCTTTCCATACAATTCTTTATTTAGTGTATTAAGGCATTTTTTTCTAAATTTGGTCTCTAAAACCATTAATCATCTTCAAAATGTTTTTGACCTTTCCTGAAATCTAGTTATGTGTCAGCATTGTCTTTTACTTACGTATTATTTCCATTTAATTTTTAATATATTGTCTATTCTGACAACCACACAATTTAATTGGCCCATTTATATTTGGGAATTGAAATAATAGGTACAAATTCTATAATTCTCTAACTCCTGAAAACTAATATACTAATATTATAAAGGAAACTACCAGGCTATAATTTAAAAGATCATTAAAAAGTGAACCTGTTTAATGTCTTCAGTTTTTCTCTTGAGTTGTTTATAACTCATATTAAATATTTAATCTCTGGCTCATGAAACTAGATATTATAAGTCTAAATAAATACTGTATATTAGTTTGGGATCTTAAAATTATCAAATTTCCCAAGTCTGTTAGAATGTTGGAGTCTTTATGGCACCATATATATTTCTGGCCACAACCCCAAAATATTCTAAGTTAATAGACTAGAGAATGTTTTCATATGAATATATATATTTATTTGTTTTAGTAACTTTTACATATATAAATGTACTAAACTATATGCAAATTATTACAGTCTAACTCTTTGATACACATAATCAAAATATAAATAAAAGCATGCATAGGCAGAACATATGCCAATATTTTAAAGGTGACTTCTGGTCAAGGTGAAAATACAATGGGATTGGGATAGAGAATCTTTTATTCTAACTGCAATATTGTTTTTCTTCTTAAAAAGAGAGAGTTTAGGAAAATATGTTAACATTTGCCAAATTTTTATTGTGGATATACAGGTTACTATTATTTTGTATTATTTTCATATACTTAAAATAAGTCATAATAGCCAGGTTATTCAGATCACCATCCACATTTGGGAACTATTGGAATAATGGCTGGGCAAAGTAATTTATCATCCAAACTGGGACATCTTTGAGAATTAAAGAGCGTGCTATTAATAATTTCACCAGCATGAAAGGCAAACTAGAATGTATGGTCACCCTAGGAATAAACTGTTTTAAGTTCCACTCAATGCATGAACTTCTTAAGAGGAAAATTTATTTTCTATCATTTCCTCGAATCTCCTTTGTAATTTATCACAGATAGAGGTTATTGATCTAATTCACCCAATTTATTATCCATTTTTTCACTGAAGCACTTTAGAGTAATATATAATTTTCAAGAGTCATATAATAAATAATGAAAGTATAGAAAAATTCTGAATTTATAATATCTCTGTCTAAGATACAATAAGACATGGTTAGTTAGTCAACAGCATTTGCTGAACTCTCGATATTTTAAAGCAACACATCAATTGATGTGAAGTTAAAATATACATATATATATATATAGTCTGACCTCAAGAAATTTCTATTTTAACTAATGAAATACATAAATTTCTACTTTAACTAACAAAATACATAAAACCAACCAAGAAATATGGGTTCTATAACTATGCAAGAATAGAATGAAAGTAATCACTTTTTAAACCCAAATACCAGTGATGCTGTAGTAAAGCTGGACACTATAAGTAATGGGATCAACACCAGTGCCAATTCTGAGGGCTTAGGTTCTTTTCTCCACATGTGTGTCCTTGTTATCAGCACAGGCTCTGTCTGGACTCTTCCTCCTCCAGATTGTTCACTATCCCACCAGCCCATAGGAATGATCTCTGTTTTGTGCTATTTTGACCAAAACTCAATCTTTTTCAGCTAGAAGGTTTTATATAACTAAGACAGAAAAGCCCTCTCAAATTCATTTAATAGAAAAAAAAGCAATGAATTAGCTCAAGGAGGTGAATAGTCCAGATGTAGCTCAACCTAGGGCTCAAATGATATGATCAGGACCCACTTTACTTTCTTTAGCTCCTTCTCTAGTGTTGGCTTCAATCTCAACCCATCTTTCCTCTTAGCCATTAAATTACTTCTAGCAATCCCAAACTATCACCCTGGAGAATCACATACAGAGGGGGAAAACTTTAACTGTTTCCTAGGGCTTCAAAACAGAAATCCTGAAATTTTAAGTAGATGTTTCAACTGTGACTGGCCTGGATTGAGTCAAGGACATTTCCCTGAAACAGCCGTGACTGAAGATAAAATACTGTACTGATTTACTGTATTTTCTGGCATATAAGGCAACTTTTTAACCCAAGAAAATCTTCTCAAAAGTCGGGGTCGTCTTATACGCCTGGTGTTGTCTTATAGGGCGAGTGCTGAAGCTTCCGAGCCGGACTGGAAAATCTGCGGTCACCACGTACAGTGAAGGGAGCTCAAAAACGGCTGCACTCCTTTCATTTCAATGGAGCCAGATGAAGACCGCAAGTGTCTCTGGTCGGCTCCTTTTTGTGCCACATACAATCTCCGTCTGGACTTTTTAACCCAAGAAAATCTTCTCAAAAGTTGGGGGTCGTCTTATATGCCCAGTAGTCTTATACACCAGAAAATAGGGTACCCTAAGTCTTATGCTCTCCTGGATCCCCTCATTCAAAGAAAAAAGGCTATTAGTACATATATATGGTTCCAAAAAGCAAAATAGACATTTTATATCAATAGAAGAAGAGAGGGAATGTTGAATGGGTAAAAAAGAAGGAAAGTAGGAAGGAAAGGGCAGTGAGAGGAAGGAAGGAAGGAAGGAAGAGTGGGAAGAGAAAGGCAAAATGAGAAAGGAGAAAGCAGAGAGGGAAGGAGGAAAGAAATAGAAAATAGTCCAGTAGGACCGTGGGGTGTAGTTAAATGTTTGACAACCAATCCAAAAGAAGAGAAAGAGAATGAAAGAGCAAAAAGTCTTTCCTTGGAGTGTTTGACAATGTTCATGCTGCAAATTTTCCCACCACGATGATTTCAAGATATCAGGACACTAATGAGGAATTGGAACTGTATTGACATGTACGTGAAGATACAATTGACGATAATGAAAAGAATTAGAAAGTGATATGCTTTCAGTATTTATTAACTTTGTAATGAGATTTACTTGATTATAAGTTTATGTAAGTTAATTTTTAATAATTTCTGTGTTTAACAACCATCTCAGAAACCTTTGAAAATTTACAAATTGGCTCAGTACAGTCTGGCTCCAGCATGTCACTGGCAGATCATCTTATTAAATTTCTTCAAAAAAAAAAAAAAACACATGCAAAAACCAACAAACCAGACTCCGCTTTGCAGTGGTTTCCACTAAAATTTGGTGCAGCAAAGGAGGTTTATGTGTGTGTGTTTTAATTAAAACAACACAAAAACTTCAAGTCAACCATCATATATTAATGTTCTCTATCTCATGCATTACAATTAAGCACTCCTACTTTTCATATTCTCAAAGATGTCTTCTCCCAGTTATGTCCCCATAAATGTGTTCCCACTGCACCTGTTCACTGTATCCCAACCATTCTCCTTACTCACTTATGAAGAACTATTCAACTGTGGTCATCCTTGACACCCAAACACAACTGCAAGTCTACCATTACATCTGCAAACCAGGGTGGTTTAAAATGATGAGTCGTCAGTCCTGACACCACTCTAATTAGAATGTTTGAGGAGAAGATCTAGATACCTCCTACCTTACTAAACACTTCGGGTGCTTTTGGTGTAATGCCATCACTATAGGGCCAACAGAACTAACAGGCTATTGAAAAGATAATCCCCGCTTTGTACACATACTTCTTAATCTGCACTGTGTCCTGCAATGTCTTTCTCCCCGAGGTCTTAGGATCACCTTATACTTCCTTAAAGACTCAACGTAAAGCAGGGCTTTTAGTAACCTTTTCACCTCTATCTAGACTCCAGACTTTCCCTGACCTTCGCTTAACCCTCTCCATTTAAATTTAGTTGTTATAGCACTCAGCCTATCACTTCAGTACACTAGTGACTGTTTTTCCATCTATTTCACTTAATAGACTGAAATCTTAAAATCCAAGACTGCTTTCTATCCATCTGAGTTCCCTGTACTTAGCATAATGCTAGGCAAATAGGATGCATTCTATACCCCCCCCCTTTTTTTTAACTGATGAAGCAAATAAAGAAAGAGAAAGTAAGAAGTATGAAAGAGAGGGAAGAAAGGTGGGGGAGATATTTTTTTAAAAAAAGGTAGGAAAGAAACTAAGAAAAGAAAAGAATAAAATGGAGGTGTCTCTTTTAAATTATCATTCAGGTTTGAATTCTTGTTTCACTGAATAATGTATTATTTTGCTTTCAGGAAATTGAGATCTCTAAAAATAAAAGACCTGAACTTTTATTAGACTAGAAATTTCTATTACTCCCGGTGTCCATCAAAATATCAGGTTATATATAGCATTGTCTATAACATAAATTTAACAATGCCTGCTCAACAAGCCCATTTTTCACATTTCCATATGTATTCCAGAAAAAAAATTTATGTCAAATAAGCATAAAGACTACAAATCAGGTATAATGAAGTGCCAAAAAAATGGAAATGAAGAATTGAATTCCAAGCTGGCCGAGATTACACATAACTTCTATGGACCAAATAATAAAGCTCTGATCCTGGTCTACTTTCTGTGGAGATACTTACCCCCTATTTCTTTTTAAAAAGTGAAGCTCTTTCTTTGCTTTTAATGAGCCCACCCCCTAAGGCATTCCTTATTAGTTTGTGCACAGGTCCCCATATGTCCCCAAGTATTGTTAGGCATCGGCAAGTTCCATACTAAAAAATTATCCACTGCATTTGGGAGTTCTGTTAGACACATTTAATGCCCATATTTGCATTTATATTTATAATTAAGCTGCCTCCAGGCAATTCAACCTTAGATGTCACAGGTAAATACAAGACAGAGCTCAACTTAACCTGTGAATACTGCATTTTGCACCAAAGCTAACTGAAGGCAAAATGATGTTAGAAAGTGCTACATGAACAATTGTTTCCCATTTATTTAAATAGGCAATTTCAAGTCACATAGTCAAGAGCAGTTGAGTCTTGTCTAAATCAAAGGAATAGCAGCAATATGCCAATCAAAATCATAGTCACAATGGGAAATGCAATTTTGTTTCAGCAAATAATCTTATCTGTCATATTAAATTAATGTTAATTTGAATTTTATTGGGTTTGCAGATGTTTATATTTCATATGTAAATTCTATTTTAAAGTTGAATAAATAAGAATCATGAAGAGCTTTTCCCCTTTTTTAGGTTAGACATATAAACAATAGTATAAGTAGAACAATGGAATAAGATGCAGACTGTTATTAACCAATGTCACCCCATCAAATTTAATTTAAAAATAAAAACGCCGACAAACCATAAGAATATTTTTTTTTACAAATAAACACTCTATCATAATGCAGTGGTGACATGTCATCTTGTTCATTCAGAAAGACAAGTGTCAATCTTTGTTGGGTTACATGTGATTTGGGTATGAGTTTGATGATATGCTGATGGCAAAGTACCCTCACTTTGTTCTCCTGTGTTTATTTCTCTGCTTATTGTTATTTATCACATTGCATAGTAAATATTTCTTCATAAGAAACACATATTGGTTTAAGAGGGTGAGCTCGGTTCATTTGTCTGGGTTGAAATCTTGACAATGCTACTCTAAGCAGAGACTTGTCAGATGGTCACCAAACCATTTCGTCCTGTAGTACACAGGCCATTTCCAAGGCTGGTCATAGTCCTCCTGAGCAAGTCCTTACTCTCCCTAACCCTCCCATAATGATCTTAAGAGATACTGGCTATAGTATTATAACTACAAAGTGAAAGTGACCTGGGCCCCTGAGCCACCACACTGATCAGGGATTCCTCAACCAAATGAGACTAGAACATGAGCAAGAAATAGACCTAATAGACATTTAAGCTCTTATAATTCTGGTAATTCTCTCCTGGTTAACAGAATAACCGCATAGCCCTGGACAAGTTAACTTCAGTGATCAGTATCACACTTTTCTTCATTCAAAGAACAAAAGTAAAGTACCTAAATTTCAGAGTACGTGGGAAAATCAAATGAGTTAATTCACATAAAATCTGAGAACAGTACCTGATGCTGAGTAAAAATTATTATGGGTCTTTCTCCCCTTCTTTATTGTAGTTCCTTAAGCTTGATGTCTTTGTCCCTAGTGGGTGCTAAAAATGTTTGCTTCATCGATAAATCTAAGAGCTCTAAAAAAAATTGGAAGTCCTATCAGTTTCATCTCTGTGCTGCTTTTAACTTATCTTAGAGTTCTGGCTTCATAACAATTATTAAGAATTTACTACACCAAACATAGGTATTGTTTTCTCTACTTTCTTATCCTTTCCCCTGGATCCACTTTTTCTCTATTCTCCACTCTCAAATATTTAAAAATACCAATCTACATTTTAGAAGTCCTTAAGTAGAGACAATTTAATTAAATACCTTAATTTAAATGAAGTATCTTTATATAGAGTAGGTCTCCCTGTGACATCTATAGGATTTTTCTCAAATTATAATACAGGAGAAATGCAAAATGTAAATTTCATATATCCAGAAGCTAAATAATTCTAATGAATCCTATTATTAATCAGTTAGTGCAGAGAAAGATGACCTTATGAGAATTAACCTTTCCTTTGCCTCAAACTCATAGACCTATGATGTGTGTTTCTTCCTACAGCTAAAAGGGGAGGCATCCAGCTCTTCCTTATGCAGGGATGCATCTTCCTGCCAGCTGTCTCTGATGCTGTCCTCTGAGGACTGCTCTTTTGCTTATTTACATATTAGCACCTGCACGAGGTGCTTAGGGACAAAATTCAAAGATACTCTATTAGTACCTCTAGCAGTTGACTTAATCAAGGAGGAAACTGAATTGTTGAATAAATATATTAATTTGTTTGTTTGTGGATTTCTAGAATGCATAGCACCATCGCAGTTTCCATGCCAAGTTGAATTGAGAATATCAGATGAATGACCTGAGATGTGAGGTGAGGCGGGTATTCAAACGACCATGATCACAGGATTTTGCTCAAGTGTTTGGAAAAGAATCACAAGTACTGCACCATGTTGTGTAGGAAGGACTCGCCCAAGCAAGGAAAGGATAGAACAATCAGAATGCCACACTATGAAATTACTGCATTTACCAGGAAGTCCACAAACTTACTCAACTGTGCTTACACATCCACAGAGAGTACCTTTCCAGGAAGCATCTTTTACAAACACTTAACTGTGTTTCTTGATAATAGAGGCAAGTGGACTGTGGAATAGAAAAGCAAAATAATTTTCACTTGGGAAATGATGAAAGTATACAGAAAATATGACTTTCTATTCTGCAGCACATTTTTGAAAGTAAATATTTAAAAAGTAAATAAGGAGAAGAGATGACAAAGAGTTTATAAATGGTGAGATTATGTTCCATTTTTAAGTGTTCTTTTAAAAGCCATCTCTTCTTAAAATGGTCTTTTCCTTCAAACCAATTCTAATTTTAAGTTTCATGTTAATAGGAAATTGTCAAAAATACAAACAAAAGTAACTTTGGTTATGGGTGTTTGGGAAGACTACAGTAATATGAATCTGTTTACTATAATGTATTCATCAGGGAAGCACTTAAGTAATTGAAGATGATCTTTCTTCATCTATTTTTCTATTTTTCTTGCTAATATTAATCTGTCATACTAGGCACTGGAGAGGGGTAGTGTGTGAAAAGATGACAGATAGATAGATAGATGATAGATGATAGATAGATAGATAGATAGATAGATAGATAGATAGATAGATAGATGATAGATGATAGATAATTTCAATCTGGTAATGTAATCACTGAGGATCATTTAGTCTTTTTTGTTTCTCTTGATAAGAATTTCATCTTTGAGGTTTCCTTTCCTTCTCTGTATTCTTACCAGATGACATCTCTGCAACTTCTTATGTGGAAAGCACGTACGTGTCATATCAACATGAAAGAGAACTTATACCATCCTCTGGCTCATCAAATGTTCATGATGATGCCACTTGTCACCTCGACACTGCATGTGACACTAGCATCTGATGCTGAAATCTGACACTGGTTAAAAGTTGAATAAATCTTAGATGGATCAGGACAAGTTGTCATCATCCCTCCAAATCATCCCTTGATTCAATAGTTGCTGGCACAGACATCTTGAGTACTGGCTGTGATTTTCATTTTTACCCAAGTAAAACTTGTCATCTCTATAGGCCTCAGCAGGATTTCTCCCCATCTCTCAGCAGGATGTGTGGCCATGGGCCATCTATTCACTCAGACTCAGTAACTGCCTCATCCATCCTCAGAGTATGGAGGAATTTTTGAGTCCCTCACACTGCCTGGAATCCAAGGGCATCCCATGGGCACTAATCTGCTAAGTCTGAATGCTAGCTGACTGGCACGTAGTGCCCTAGGTGGGGCCAGGAACCTCTGAGAGCTGGTGGACTCTTCGCAGAGCCCCATGTGGGAATGAAATTTGACTTTCAGCAGAAGAATCAAGATAAACATGTCCCACCAGGTGCTTCCCTGCCTTCTACCCTCAATTACCTGATGGCCAAAGGGTGTGGGCTCTCTGCACCAGTCTTCCGCTTTAGCCCAGAGTTCTTCCTTGCAGTGTGGCATATATCTATACTTTTATCGAGGGCATTATAGCCCATTACAAGCAGAAATGCTCTACACTATCGAACGTTCCAAAAAAAAGAAAAGAAAAGAACACTTTTTAAAATATTTTATTATATTGAACCACTCATATTTTACCCCCCCCCTACCAAAATTATTGTTTTTCTTTAAACACTACTTTGGATCTGTTGTCATTCTCTTACTAGCTCTCTCTTCTCTCAAATATCAGACCAAGACCATCTATCCTATCTAATAAAAGAGTAATATGCAAATTTAACATCACAAAATGGCTTCCCCCATGTGGTCAAAGATGGCCACCACAAGATGGCCTGCAGGGGAGGGCAGTTAGGAGGGACCCAGGCCTGCAGGGGAAGACAGTTGGGGGGGACCCAGTCCTGCAGGGTTGGACAGTTGGGGGGGACCATCCTGGCAGGGGGAGGGCAGTTAGGGGAAATCAGGCTGGCACAGGAGCAGTTAGGCATTGATCAGGCTGGCAGGGAAGTGGTTAGGGGCAATCAGCAGGTGAGAGGTTGGGAGCCAGCAGTCCTGGATTGTGAAAGGGATGTCTGACTGCCCATTTAGGCTGGTGGGATCAGGCCTAAACGGGCAGTCGGACATCCCTCAAGGGGTCCCATGCTGGAAAGAGTGCAGGCTGGTCTGAGGGACACCACCAACAACCTCCACCCTCACTCTGTGCACGAATTTCGTGCACTGGGCCTCTAGTATATATATAAAAGCCTAAACAACTGAATGACCAAATGACCAGTCCACCAGTAGCTATGACACACACTAACAACAGGGGGCAGATACTCAATGCAGGAGCTTCCCCCTGGTGGTCAGTGTGCTCCCACAGCAGGAGCGCTGCTCAGCTGACCTAAGGGGTGCCAGACGCAGATATCACTGCTGGCCGCTGCAGCCCAGAGACCACAGCAGAATGTCAATGAGCCTACCAAGTGGCAGCAGCTGCAGGCACAGCAGGGCCGGGATGAGCAGGAATGGCAGGCAGGAGCAGCAGGTGGCATTGGACTGCTGGTTTTGACCAGCTCCCCACAGGCTATGCCAAGGGACCCCACCAGTGCACAAATCCATGCATTGGGCCTCTAGTTGTTAAATATTAAGGTAGATACCCAAAATTAATAAAACCATTTATTACTAATAAATAATTTTATTTGTTAATAAAAACTTTTGCCTCACCTAATTAATGCTCAACACTGTGGAATACTGAGATAAAAAATTAAGTGGACTACATTGTAATACAAGCATGTTAAATGAAAATATACTAGAGGCCCAGTGCATGAAAAATTTGTGCATGGGGAGGTGTCCCTCAGCCAATCCCTGCACCCTCTTCAATCTGGGAACCCTTGGGGTATGTCCCGAATGCTGATTTATAGTGGGACATCCCTTTCACATTCCAGGACTGCTGGTTCCTAACCATTCGGCTGCCTGCCTGCCTGATTGCCCCAAACCACTCTGCACGCCAGCTTGATAGCCCCCTAACCACTTCCCTGCCAGTCTGATTGACGTGTAACTGCTCCCCTGCCGGCATGATCATCTCAAACTGCTCTCCTCTGCTGGCCCAATTGCCTCCAACTGCCCTCCCTTAATGGCCTGATTTCCCCAACTGCTTTTCCCTGTGGGGCTGAGCGACTGGGGGGCTGAGGCTGGATGAGACAGAGCTGAGGGGACTGGGGGACTCTGGCTGGATGAGGCAGGGCTGATGGGAATGGGGGACTCTGGTTGGATGAGGCAGGGCTGATGGGAATGGGGGACTCTGGTTGGATGAGGCATGCAGGACTGCTGCCCCTGACGGGGATGAGGGGACTGGACACCACCATCTTGTGACTGTGGATGCCGTCACCTTCTGAGGGTGTGACAGTCAATTAGCATATTCTCTCTTTATTAGATAGGCTAGGAACAAAACACATTATCGCATATGATCCTTATGCAAAAACCCTAAGGTGTTTTCTTTTCCCAGTTTTTACAGATGATGAGATGAGATCAAGTTTTACTTAAATAATAAACACCATGAAGTAGTAGATAAAGACTCACTATACCATTTTATGATGAGGTTTTTTGCCACATTATTTGAGTGATATTAAAAAGACATTCATAAACACATAGCAATTTATGAGCGTAACATTTAATTAATGACAAGAGCAAGTTAGAACTCTAACAGCATTTCTTCTTATATGGATACAAGGCCCTCTCATATCTCATCCTGCCAGTTACACAGTAGACTAGTCCAATTCTTATGTTTGCAGACTTGAGGGAAATAAAATAAAATTAATTTCTATTGAGATGTCAGGAGGAGTTAAGAATTTTCTATGCAGAATCATTTCTTTATATTTCCAGACTCTTTTATTAAGATTATGGAGCACTTTCTATAAGAAGATGGGAAAGATGGAATTTAGAGCTACCCTGCCCCTACCCAGGTAGTAACGTTTTACTTATTGGTGTTGAGAACAAATGATCCCATAGGGATGCAGAGGGTCTCAAAACCCTATCCAGAACCCATACCTGTGAGTCTATAATATTCCTGATAATGTTAAGCAAAATTCCTGAGTGCAATTAGAGTCATCAAAACCACAGACTAACCTACATTTGATTTCTTTAATCTGATTCTAGAGAAGTTATTCATCAATGGCTGTTCTCTATGTTAACAGTTTATTAACATACTAAAGGCCTGGTGCACAAAAGTTTGTGCACTCAGGGGGGTCCCTCAGCCTGGCCTGTGCCCTCTCGCAGTTTGGGACCCTTCAGGGGATGTCCACGTGTTGGCTTACACCTGCTCCCCAGGGGATCAGGCCTAAGCTGGCAGTCAGACATCCCTCTGGCAGCCCGGGAGCACTCAGGGGATATCCACTTGCCAGCGGGGAGCAGGCCTAAGGTGCAGTCAGACATCCTTAGTGCTGCTGAGAAGGCAGGAGAAGCTCCTACCACCATGGCTGTACTGGCAGCCATTAGCCTGGCTTGTGGCTGAGCAGAGCTCCCTCTATGGGAGTGTATTGACCACTGGGGGCAGCTCTTGCATTGAGCATCTTCCCCCTGGTGGTCAGTGTGTGTCATAGTGACCAGTCATTCCCAGTCATTCTGCTGTTAGGGTCAATTTGCATATTATAGAATAAGAGGCCTGGTGCATGGGTGGGAGCCAGATGGTTTGCCCTGAAGCGTGTCCCAGATCAGGGTGGGGGTCCTGCTGGGGTGCCTGGCCATCCTGGGTGAGGGGCTGATGGTTGTTTTCAGGCTGGGCACAGCCCCCAGGGACCCAGCTCCCAGCGAGGCTGGCTTGAAGTAGATATCTGGGATTTATTTATCTTCTATAATTGAAACTTTGTTGCCTTGAATGGAGGCCTCAGCCAGCCTAGGCAGGCAGGAAGTTTAGTTTTCTCCAATTGCCAGGGCAAGCAAACCTCCTGTTTGCTCTAGCTCCATATCTGCTGGCCATTATCTTGGTTGGGTTAATTTGCATATAGTCGCTCTGATTGGCTAGTGAGCATGGCTTAGGGTGTAGTGGAGTGACACCAATTAGCATATTACTCTTTTGTTAGATTAGAGTCTACAAACTGGCCTATCTTTATTGGCCAACTGTTTTAGATAAATATAAGTCTACTCTTTTTAAAAACACTTAAATTTTGGACACTACAAAAAATAGTGGTTTTATTTTTTTAATATTTTATCAATATGTTGGGCATAGCTTATATATGAGTAATTAAACTATCTCAAAAAGTAAAAGACAAATTTAAAGTTACTAGAGCATCAAAAAAAAAGCAATGAGTTACATGTACATGGATTTCTTAATATCACAATCAAATTGTTTTTAAAAGATAAATAAATTTGCCTAGCCAATTTGGTTTAGTGGATAGAGCATAGGTCTGAGGACTGAAGGGTCCAAGGTGTGCTTCTGGTCAAGAGCACATGCTTGGGTTGTGGGGTCAATCCCCAGAGGGGGGTGTGCAGGAGGAAGCGGATTAGTGATTCTCTTTATTGATGTTTCTATCTCTCTTTCCCTTTGTCTCTGAAATCAATAAAAAAAATACTTTTAAAAAAAGATAAATTCAACTATATGATGATTACACATTTAATTAAGTAAATATTTGGTTTCAATTAGTTTTTAAATTATCTTTATTGTTAGAGCATTATGGGTGTTTCCCTTTTTTTTTCTATCATTGCCCCTCTCTTCATTCAGTAAGTGTATTTAGCACATACTATGTACCAGGGTTTCCGTGGTAAACCAGTTTACTATTCTCATAATCTGTTGCAAGCCACAGACCACAATAAGCAGACAAATAATCTCACATAATGATAGATAATATGAAAAAAATAAAACTAGTCAATGAAGTAGAGAAGGCTAGAGTCAGCCCACAGGGCTAGTCATAAAGAGTCAAATTTACGTTATGAGGACAGAGAAGGCTCAACTGTAGAGGAATGATTTGCACTGAGATTGGAATATTCAAGGAAACAGCCATGAAAGCTGAGGCCAGATCACTTTAGGTTGGAGAAACAGTACTGTCTGACAGAAATGAGCCGGAATATACTAAGAATAAAAAGTAGGGCAATGTGTTTAAAGAATAGGGGTTGGAGTGGTGAATGCAAGGCAATGTGTCAGTGAATTGGGCAATGGCCAAACAAATAGATCCTATATGTTCTGGTTGGGAGATTAAATTTTATTCTAAAAGCATTAAAGGGCAATTGGAAGGTTTTAAGCAGGGCATTGTCATAATCTAATTTGAGCTTTTAGAATATGGCTGTTGTATGGAGGATGGATTGAAAGAGAGAAAAGTTTCAGGTATAAATTCTGAAAAAATAATTCAGATTACAGAATTTCCAGTAACTAGTATGTTGGAGTACCTGACTCATGATCTGAAATCAACACACAGATTGGTGTCTCTCTCTTTTAATGTGAAATTCAAATTTTATTCTTCATAGTATTTTTCTCTTTGACCCTCTTTAAAACTTTATTCAGTGGGGAGAATCTCCCCCCACCATGGGTGCATATGAGTCATATCCCATGGATTCTCTGTTTCATCTTATTCAATAGAAAATTTTTCCCACTTGCAATACAACTCAGCAATTACTCAAATGCTTTTTGCTCTACTCAAAATTAGAATTTTCAAAACTGCCTAAGCTAAGATTTATAATAGACTAGAAGCCCGGTGTATGAAATTTGTGCAAAAGTAGGCCTTCCTTCCCCCGGCTGCCTGCATCAGTTTCCCTCTGGCACCCAAGACCCGGGCTTCCCTTGCAGCCCTGGCTTCGTCTGGAAGGTCATCTGGAAAGATGTCTGGTCTAATTAGCATATTACACTTTTATTATTACAGATGTTGCCTGCTGTGGGGCAAAGGGTAAGGTCAAGATTTACACTCTCTCCCTGACTTACCGTGCTACCTCTTCCTAGCTAATGCTACGGACCTTGTCTAAAGGAAAAAGAAACATGAAAGAAAAGGTAGTAGGTAGAATGTGTGAGGGGGTAGGGATTCTAAGAAAATGTATAGGATGGAAAGGCAATTCTTCATCCTCATTTTACTTGGATGAATGGCTTTATGTTCTGTGGGCTTGGTGGGTGTTTAAAGTTGACACCTTTTCTGATAGTTTTCCTAGGTCCATCAGAGAGTTCCATGTCTCTGGTCAACTCCTTGACCTTGGTGCAAGTATTTCCACTCTAATTTTGAATAAATGTGTATGACTCCTTTCTAAGCTCTTAGGAATGTATGTGCCCCTCTAGAATGAAAATTTCTGAGAATGTACATCACTCTTAGCTGTCACTTTTATCAGCTGTCATTTTGCTGCCCATGTATCTTCCATGCTCACACTGACCTATTTGTGTCCCTCTCTAAGCTTTAAAGAGGTAAATAAATGAGGTAGGAGATCAAGGGACCAGTAGAGCAACAACTTAGCTTAAACACATAATTTCACAATGTCTTCTTGCCTTTCCTACAATCTGACCCCTTTTTTTGTATCTTTAATATAGCTAAAGGGTCTAAATTTTGTAAGTTCTGTGTATGTTGTTTACCTCACATTGACTTTTGACTGATATTTATCATCATTGCCATTTCATCCTATATAATAAAAGTGTAATATGCAAATTGACCAAATGGCCAAAAAACAGAAGAACCATCCAGATACCATCCGGATGACCATCTGGGACCACTCTATGACACCCACTGGTGCCAGGCAAGCCAAGGTGGGTGCAATGTGATTGGTCAGGGGCCCAGCCATCACCCCATGATTGCTCCCCCTGCAGAGGGAGGCCCAGGACACTGACTGGCAGGTAATTCATCAGGGGGGCTCCACAATCACTCCAAAGAGAGAGGCCCAGGCCACCAACAGGTGGTAGGTGGGCAGGGCATCCCTCTGTGGGGAAAGCCCAGGTCCTAGGTGTCAGTGGCTGAAAGGAAGGCTGTGTTCCAGGTGCAGGAGGGAAGCTGGTGCTGGCAGCCAGGGGAAGGAAGTCCTAATTCTTCCATGAATTTTGTGCATCAGCCCTTTAGTTTACAATAAAGCAGAAACTATAATATTATTACATACTTGACTTTTTCTAAGAACTTTACTTTTAATAACATTTTGTTTGACCACCATGAACACATTATTTTGTTTCTACTATTTTAAAATATTTTCATGTGCTGAGGATGCAGCTGTGAAAAAAGAGATAGAGAGGGATTCTTTGTTCTAACCAAGCATACTTCTTTGTGGAGAGTGACTCCTTTTGAGTAAATGCATAAATAGGCAAAATAATTTAATATTGTGATATGGACACTGATGAAAACAAGTTATCTGCTATAATAAAGGGTGGTTACCACAGCTGAAAAAATGAGCAGTGAGAAAACCTGCTATTCTTGGGATGGCCAAAGACAGCTTCTCTTAGGAGGTAAAATAGAAATTGAGACTTGCATGATGAGGAGATACAAGTCATAGGAGGAACAGGAAAATAGACTTCCAGGCCCAATGGAACAGGAAGTACAAAGAACTTAAGATGGAAAAAGTCTTGAAGAGGTCAAGGAACTATGGAGGCTAGTGTGACCAAACCACAAACAGCAAGGAGGAGGCTAGTTCAGGATGAGAAAGGATTCTAGAACCTTTTGCCAGTACAAATTATTTGGAAGGTATATAAAATTCCTTGATAAAATCTAGATTGACAGCATGTCTCTTCTGATATGCACATTAATTCATACAAAATATGTTAATTTCAATAGGAGAGCTAATTAGTGTCTAGCTTGATTTGTCAATGATCATTTAAACTAAACCTTGAAAGAAATAGATCCACTTTCAGGAATATGATTCAACTCTTTCTCGAACAAAGAAACTCCAAAACCCCTCAGGGTATAGAACTTTCCTCTAATGCAGTGTGCTGAAGAAAGACAGCCCACGGTGCTCAGAGAGACTTCACCTGCCAAAACTGCAACAACAAAAAAATGCTTTGTGATTTGCTGAAGCAAAGATTCTACTATGAAAATTTCAAATGGAAAACCTGCATAGTTCACAGTTTAAAGCAGTGAAAAAAGAGTCTTCCAAAAACTCTGCACATTTAATCAAACAAATAGTCATATATCATCATTATAACATAAAATCTATCAGGGGAAAAGAGACTTTTAAGACAATGCTTCAGACTAAGAAATATCCCAAAGCATATTAGGTTTCACTATAAAATTGAATCCCAGCTTAACTTTGCAAATATTTTGGAACTGAGCCTAGAACAAGTTCCACATGATCCCTCGGGTGGAGCTTCACACATCTTTTTAAATTTCTCTCTAACTAGAGAAATTGCTCTTTTGGGCCAAATTTCTGGACAAGAAGTAGGCACCTTGAGCATCACTGCACCTCCTTTAGATTCAGGTGAAATTATTCACTTCCTACTCTCAGCTCCCATGACATTTTGCAAGTATCTGTTACTTTGTTTCTCCTGTTGCAATCGAGTTAGTTGAATTTATGTCTGTCCCTGGTCTCCATTCCCTTCCTTCTCAATCTTTACCACAAGGTTACATGCTCAACAGATTTTTAGGCTTTTTTTATTTGAAATTCAGCATGATGGTTAAATTTATGTGTCCACTTGGCTAGACAATGGGACCCAGGTGTTTGGTAAAATGCCGAATTTTATGTTGCTTGAAGATAATTTTTTAAAGGTGATTAACATTCAAAGCAATAGACTTTGAGTAAAGCAGATTACCTTCTATAATTACGGTGAGCCTCATCCAATCAGTGGAAGGTCATAAAAGAAAAGGACTGAGGTCCCCCAAGGAAGGATTCTGCCTCCATACTGTCTTCAAACTTGAGCTGCAATATCAACTCCTCCTCTGGGTCTCCAGCCGGACAGTATGCTATGAAAATGTCAAACCTCCTGGCCCCCACAATTGCATAATTCCTTAAATCCACCTCTCTCTCTCTCTCTCTCTCTCTCTCTCTCTCTCTCTCTCTCTCTCTCTCTCCTCCCCCTTCCTTTTCTCTCTTCTATGTGTGTGTGCATGTGTGTCTTAATAGTTCTGTATCTCTGGAGAACTCTGTTTATAAGACAGTAAATTTTGAACTAATTAACAAATACACAAATGAATGAATAAACCAGTAAGTCAATCATTAATCTACCAAAATATTGAGACTATGAATTAAAGAACATTAATAAAGTACTTCATGTAAACATTTGCAATTTCAGATTTCTCCAAACACCAAAAAATAAAAACCATAAATAAAAGGTATGATATGCTGGGTCTAAAATTTAAACAGTGGTTTTTGAGATTTGTTTTTAACGGTGGTTTTTTGCCCTGGAGCCCCAAATCCCTGCGTGGTGTTCGGGTGGGGAAAAGTGGCTTAGGAAA